>APFE031013003.1:266128-316961 GCA_000404065.3 Pinus taeda | reverse complement strand
ACAAGTATCTCCACCTATGTTACACACAATACAGCTCAGATCTGATCTCCAAATCTCTTCCACTGCTTGCCTGCCTCCACTGCTCAAGAACTGATGAGAATGGCTCACCAAACTCGTTTTCTACTTGCAAAATAGTCGCTCACGCTTTGTGGACGTGATCATAAGCTAAAATGTGGGCAAATACGTGGGCAAACACATTGGCATACTCAATCCCTTGATTGTGCAAGATCTGGTGCACAACTATAGTCACAACTGATAGCAATCTGATTCTCTACCACCTGTCCCTGTTGGACTGAACATGCACTGACATGCAACTGAGTTAACTGATGTATTCATTAGTTGTATTATGAGTTAATAACTTGTGAATTAATTAATAACTAATTCACCCAACTCATCTCTAGTCTATTTGCCAGTTAGACTAAATACAACCAGTTTAACAAAGCTAAACTGAACACAACTCCATCAACTACACCTCCAGTCCACTAAACTCAACTCACTTGAGTTCTAACTAAAGTCTTGCATGCAAATATTAGTCATCCCATAGGTAACCACGTATTTCCTTCTGGGATCTGCATGTACCACATCCGTAGCTCATCCTGAAGTGCTCAAAGAGAATAAGACAAAGTTTATAGTCTAAATATTATTATGAGCTAATAATATTTGACTGTTCTATATTTAGACTGAGCAGTCACTCCGCTGTGGTGTCACTCTGTTGTGGTCTAAAAATAGAAGTCCATCTATTTTTTCCAACTTGATCAATCATCCATAAACAGCAACCTGCAATCCATAGACATGATCCATATGTCTAAAAATAGACATAGTCTAAAAATAGACTTGCGCCAAAAATAGCCTGCGGGCCCACTTAGTGAAGGCGACTCTTTTCAATAAGTTCCATCATCTTGTTGCAATCTCAACACAAAACATATGTTCGGATGGTGGAACATTAATGCCCCAATCAACTATTAGTACTTAGAAGGGTTTTCCAAGTCAGGTCCAACAACATCTCCACACAACTTCTTGAAGTTTATCTCCATCAGTGTGGCCAAGGACTTGCATTATACCATTCTAAATGTTTCCAAGAGCTTCATGACATATTTTCCTTGAGAAAGGAAAATCTCTCTAAGTGTTTTCCACACCTCTAGTCTTAGGAAGTAATGCATCAAACCAAGATCCTTCATCTCAAACTCACAGGCCAACTCCCTCTTACATTCGAGGATCATGGGATCACTACCTATCAAGAATAGATCATCAACATATAAAACGAAATTCAAAGGCATACCTTGGACCACTTTGAAGTAGAGATCAACATTGCCTCTCATGAATCTAAGCTTCACTAGGTAACTGATAATGCGAAAATACCAAACTCTAGGGGCTTGCTTCAAACCATATACTACTTTCTTCAACCTACAAATGTGAGTCTTTCTATCCTTCACTTCAAATCCCTGAGGCTACTCAACATATACTTCTTCCTGTAGTATTCCATGAATAAATGTTGTCTTTACATCCATCTGGTGAAGGGTCCATCCTTGACTAACGAGGGAAACAATCGATCTAATAGTAGTGTAACGGGAAACGTGAACAATTATATCATCATAGTCTTCTCCCTCTTTTTGGGAGAAACCTTGGGCCACAAACCTTTCTTTGTACTTCTCAATGCTTCCATTAGCTCCATGCTTGATCTTATATAGCCATTTTGAAGTTAATCGATCCATACTCTTCATCCATGACATCCTTCCAAACATGCTCTTTTACAACTTCTTTAAAGGAAGGAGGCTCACACTGGATGATATTGTGTTAATTTTTGGAAGCTTGGGAGGTACTCCAAGCCTTGAGGATCGAGGGCTTGGAGGAAGGAGCTCCACAAGTGGCCTTGCAGGCTTGAAACCAAAGCTTGGGGTTTTGCACCAATCATTGTTTGGGCAAAACACGTGAATATATTTCAACATGTGATGGATGAAGATGATAGTAGATGTCGAGACGAATCCAACGCATCAAGAATTGTCCAATTCTGAGTTGTCATTGTTGAGTTATAAATTTTTGAAGTTTGTGTGTGGGCTTGCACATGAAGAGTTCAAGTTGGGCTAATGTTGAGAAGGCCTAATGATAGTAGTTCAAGCTCTAAAGGGTAGATGTTGGAGCCACATGATTTAGTATAAAAATAGCTCATGTGTGGAGTCATTTCATCATCCAAGAGAGCAACATAAGAGTAAGTGAAGAAGGTGTAACACAAAGCAAAAGAGGAGGTCGTTGAAGAAGGAGAATATCTCTGTATTGGCCATAGATAAAAGGAGTAGGACCAACGAAGAGGAAAAGGCATCGAGAAACATTTTTTGTGACTGTTTGGGAGCCACCTTTATCTAGCAGCAGGTCCAAGTGAAAGGGGGTGAGGTTGGGCCTGTTTTGGTGTAGTTCGTGTGAGTAGACTTTTGGAAGAGAGGTCATAGTCTTGTACAATGAGGATAGGGAGCCATAAGGATTGATTTAAGGGTTGTCACCTAGCCCAATCTTCAGCGTATATGAGAAACACTTCCAAGGAGGAAGACCACAATAATAAGGACTTGTTATGGGCTAGAAAAGTGTGGGAATTCCTCCTTGAAGTAAGCCAAAATGATAATAGACATGTGATGATTACGTACGGGCCTATAGTGAGTTTTCTGAGGGTCAAACAAGCCCTACACAGGGAGTTGTAGGAGCCTATTCACACAACGAGTTACCAAACTTTTGAACGGAAGGAAGCCACATTAATTGAGGTGAGTTTTGGAGGAATTGGTGGGCTAATGTGGGCTACAGGAGAAGTCCTAACTAATGACCAAAACTGTTAGGTCCCTATAATACTAATGATGCTCCCATTACTATTGTAGTTTTATCCCTTATTAATATTGTTGTGCCCCTATTGTCCCCATATTGTTATTACTGTGCCCCATAGAATCCCTCTATTGTTATTTTTATGCCTTTATATTATTATTGTTAGGTCGGCTTGGTTATATTGTGACCCCTTAGACTCCTATATATAGAAAGGAGGTTTTGTCATTTGAATCATCAAAGAATTGTTCATTTATGTAATGTAAAGGAGGTTGCCCCCTTGAAGAGGTTGAATTCTAAGGCGTTGATCTATCTTTTCTATCAACTGGTTTCATAACATTTGGTATCAGAGCTTTGGATTCTAGGGTTTGGCTGTTCCAAATAGGTCATCGTGGAATTTTCGCTATAACTTTTTTCTGCGATGTTTCAAAGGTGAACAGAAAGACCATTGGAGATGAAATCATGCTGAACCTCGAGTCCAAATTTCAGAGCTTTTCGCGCTATATTTGTGGAGATATGATCTGAGGAAGTTGGTCTTGTTTCAGACTCTTGAATTACATTCCAAACAGGTGACCTTGGGAAAATCGTAATAACTTTTGTTTTGAGCACTAGATTACAATTTCGTAAGAAGTTACAGAAAGAGAATGCACTTTAGGTTCCTGTGTTAAGTTTTAGACCCGAAGGTCAAAACAGTGACACGTGGCACTCCATACAAGTTCGCTCTTCTGAAAAGGTATATAATCAGGTCATCTTGGGAGATTGTGCATAACTCTTTCTTGGAGAATCTAAATTTGATCAGACTTGTGGCATTGGAAAGAGGACGCAGAGGGCTACTGCAGGTCGCAATTTCAGAACTAGAAGATCCGAAATTACAAAGATACATCATATTCAATATCGAGTTCCTACAAAGTGAAAAAAGGTGTATTTTTTTTAATATTTGCATAAGCTTGATTTGAAAAATTAGTTTGAAGGAATTCAAAGGGAATAGTGAAGAATTATTATCCGTAATTGATGCCCCGAAGAAAGAAAATGGAAACACTTAGTAAACAACCTGAAATCTCTAACATGACTTATGAAGAAGAGGAAGAAATGCTACATGATATATCAAAATTACGAGACCAAGTGAAACAAATGTCACTCTCACAAAAGCTAACATAAGCTAAGATAAATGGCGTGGAATCTAAGATAAAGGTGTGGAAGCTAAGATGAATGGCCTTGAAGCTAAGATGAATGGTGTGGAAACTAAGATCAATGGAATGGAAGCTAACATGAATGGCATGGATGCTAAGATGGATGGCATGGATGATAAGATGGAAGAATTGAAGATAAATTTGAATAAGTTGCTACAAGAAATGGTCACTAACGGTGAAAGGGTAGTAAAGGAAATTCATGATGAAAACAAAAGAAATGTTAATCATGATTTCATAGACTCTAATGTTGGATCGAAGACCCACCATAGTCCAAAAATAGATATGAGGAAGTTTGATGGCAAGGATCTCGCAACATGGATACTATAGATGGAGCAATTTTTTGATCTCAATAATGTGCAAAACACACAAAAGGTACGTATTGCAACTTTATATTTGGAACCAAATTAGTTTATATGGTATCAATGGCTTTGCTCTCATAAACAAATTGTAACTTGGGTAATTTTTACAAAATAAATGACATCACATTATGAGGATACAAAAAGAAACACTTTTTTTAGCCAATTGTAAGTCTCAAACAAAAGGGTTCAATGATGGAGCACATTAAGGAGTTCCAAAAATTGAACATAAGGGTAAAAAATATTCCAGAGGAGAATAGGATTGATCTGTTCATATGGACTTTAAAGGAGAATATCCAACATGATGTTCACCTTTGGGAACCTGATTCATTGGAGAAGGCATTCAGGTTAGCAAGACAAATGGAAAGCAAAATTATGGCAACCAGGAAGCCTACAACGCACAACTATAAAGATGGAAGTGTTGTTGCCCCTAGCCTTCCACAACCTATAAGGTTGACACCACAACAATTGGAAGAAAAAAGAGCAAAAGGGCTTTGTTACATTGTGATAGAAAATACACTAAAGGTCATAAGTGTGCTGAGAATAAATTATTCTACATAGATTGTGACGAGAAAGAAGAAAAGGAACAAGAAAGGTCAAAAGAAGAGGATATTCTCCAGAAACAAAGCCTAGATAAAGAAGAAATGAATCCGAACATATCTTGTAATGCATTGGTTGGAATTACCACTTCTCAAACCATCAAGATAGAAGGACATATCAAGAAGAAAAAGGTAATAGTGTTGATTGATTCAGAAAGTACCCACAATTTTATTCATTGTAAGATAGCAAAATAATTGAATTGCTTCCTATATCCAGCACCAGAGTGTCAAGTGATGGTTGCAAGTGGAGGAATGATAAATTGCTCTGGAAAGTGCCATAATATCAAGCTATCCATGGGAGAATATGTACTGAATAGCTCAATGCTTTCCATTCCAATGGGAGGTGTTGATGTTGTAATAGGAGTTCAATGGCTGCAATCTTTGGGTACAATAGCTTTTAACTTTCAAGAACGTTTCATGAAATTTTATGCGGAAGGAAAGGAAGTTGAATTAAGGGGTATTGCAGGGAAACCGGAAAATATAATCAACTCTAACGGTATGACAAAGCTTCTAAAAAAGGAACAACGAGGTGTAATTGCACAATTATGTTCGCTAGATGTTTCCACTTCGAAATCATCTATTTCTCTAGATCTCCAAAAAGTCTTGGACAATCATTCCAAGGTATTTGAGACTCTCAAAGGTCTCCCACCTATTGGTGATCACGATCATGCTATTCATTTGATTCCAGGAAGTGTTCCTCCAAACATCAAGCCGTACAGATATCCCTATTCTCGAAAGAGTGAAACTGAACGTATGGTTGCAGAAATGCTAAAGGATGGTATAATTCAACCTAGCCAAAGTTCTTTCTCTGCTCCAGTAGTATTGGTGCACAAGAAGGATGGATCAAGGCACATGTGTCCGGATTATAGGGAGCTCAACAAGTTCACTATTAAAGATAAGTTTCCCATTCTTGTCATTGACGAATTATTGGATGAATTGCATGGATCAATTTACTTCACCAAGTTGGATCTTTGTTCAGGATATCATCAAATTAGAATGAAGACTAAAGACAATCCAAAAATAGCATTTAGAACTCATGAGGGTCATTATGAATTTTTGGTCATGCCTTTTGGCCTTACCAATGCACCTTCTACATTTCAAGGTTTGATGAATTCAATTTTCAAACATTCCTTAGAAAATTTGTGTTAGTATTTTTTGATGATATACTAATCTACAACAAGTCTTGGAAGGATCATGTTGAACATGTTGACAGGGTGCTACAACTATTGGAGGAGAAACAATTATATGCAAAAAGATCCAAATGTTTCTTTGGAGACCAGGAGGTGGAATATCTGGGTCATATTGTATCTCATGAAGGAGTTAAGGTAGACCCTAGAAAAATTAAAGCCATTAAGGAATGGAAAATCCCCACATGCATAAATCATTTGCGAGGATTTCTTGGGTTGACAGGGTATTATCGCAAGTTTGTTAAGAATTATGGGAGAATATCAGCGTCTCTAACGACATTATTGAAGAAAGATGTATTTTCATGGACTCTGAAGCAACAAAGGCCTTCGAACATCTTAAAGAGGCAATGTGCCAAGCACCGGTCTTAGCTACATCGGACTTCACAAAAACCTTTATTGTGGAATGTGATGCTTCAGGAAATGGAATTGGTGTGTTTTAATGCAAGATGAAAGATCCATTGCTTTCGAAAGTCATCCAATGAAGGGAAAGTATTTACACAAAGTTATTTATGAGAAGGAAATGTTGGCAATACTACATGACTTAAGAAATGGCGACCCTATCTAATGGGAAGACACTTCAAGGTAAAAACGGATCATGATAGCCTTAAATACTTTTTAGAACAAAGATTATCCTCTGAAGAGCAACAAAATGGGTCACAAAGAAGTTGGGTTATGACTTTGAAATCATCTACAAAAAAGGGAAGCAAAATGTTGTGGCAGATGCATTCTCAGGAAAGGATGAGGATGTGGAAGCATTGTTGTGTGCCATTTCTATTATCCAACCAAATTGGATAAATGAAGCAAGGAAGGAATGGAAGAATGAAGAATAAGTGTGGGCACTCATTCGAAAGATACAACAAGATCCTAGTACATATGATACATTTAGTTGGGAAAATGATTCGTTATGGTACAAATATCGCTTATACCTATGTAAGAATTCCCAACTCAAACAAAAGATTCTTATGTAATTGCACACTTCTCCCTTAGGAGGGCACTCAGGATTTTTAAAAACTTATCGCAGGGTTAAGAAGGAATTTTTTTGGGATGGCCTTAAATCGGATATTCAAAAGTTTGTGGCAGAATGTTTGGTTTGCCAACAAAATAAAGTTGAAACAATTAAGACCACACGTCTATTACAACCTTTATCCATTCCAAGCCAATGTTGGGAGGAGGTTTCAATGTATTTTATCACAAGTCTACCCAAGTATGAGGGAAAGAGTGTCATCATGGTGGTAGTTGATAGACTTACCATGTGTGCACACTTTTGTGCATTATCACATCCATTTAAAGCCAGTACAGTTTCTACTGCATTTATGGAAACAATTCAAAAGCTACATGGAAACCCAAAGATTATTGTAAGTGACAGAGATCCCATTTTCACTGGAATTTTTGGACAGAATTATTTTCTTGTCTTGGTACTCAGTTAGCTCATAGCTCATCTTATCATCCTCAATCTGATACTGAGATAGTAAAAAAATGTTTGGAAGGATATCTTCGTTGCTTTGTATCTGATAAACAAATACAATGGGTCAAATGGTTGCCTCTGGTTGAATGGTGGTATAACACTTCCTTCCATATTGCAACAAAAATGACCCCATTTATGGCACTCTATGGATATCAGCCACCATCCATCACATCATATTTAAGAGAAAATTCTAAGGTTCAAGCAGTGGAACATCACATCGATCATCAACAACAATTTCTCCAACTCTTAAAAGATAACCTCGTGTTGGCGCAGAATAGAATGCAACGAAAGGAATTTTGATGTAGGTGACTGGGTATTCCTACAGCTACAACCATATAAACAAATGTCCCTCAAGCAAGCTAAGAAGGATAATAAATTATCACCAAAGTATTATGGTCCGTACAAAGTGTTGCAAAAGATTGGTACTATGGCATACAAATTGGAGCTTCCTGCAGCTTCTCGAGTGCACCCAGTTTTTGATTTTTCATGTTTAAAGAAGGTTATAGGCGACAAGCTCCCAGTTCAAACAATATTGACAGAACTTGACGAGGAAGGAAAAATTATATTGGAACTAGAAGTAGTCATAGAAATAAGAACTAGACATCTACAAAATCGATCCATTTTGGAGTATCACATCAAGTGGTAGAACTTATCCGCTGAAGATTCCACATGGGAGGATGAGAATTTTATACAGAAGCATCCAGAACTACTCAAGCGTTGAGGATAACACTTTTCTGAAGGAGAGGGGCATGTTAGGTCCCTATAATATTAATGATGCTCCCATTACTATTGTAGTTGTATCCCTTATTAATATTGTTGTGCCCCTATTGCCCCCATATTGTTATTATTGTGGCCCATAGAATCCCTTTATTTTATTTTTGTGCCTTTATATTATTATTGTTAGGTCAGCTTGGTTATATTGTGACCCCTTAGACTCTTATATATAGAAAGGAGGTTTTGTCATTTGAATCATCCAAGAATTGTTCATTTTTTGTAATGTAAAGGAGGTTGCCCCCTCAAAGAGGTTGAATTCTAAGGCGTTGATCTATCTTTTCTATCTTTTTGTGAGCTGGTTTCATAACAAAAACTCTATCCATGAACAACAATCAAGAGGTACGAGGTTTCTCCATCCTTGCCTTGTGTTGGGTCAAGAGTTGACTAGATTGGATGATAGATCTTATAGCCTGTAGTAACCAAACAAGGAGGGGCAAACTTGGAGGTTAGATTCCCTAACTAGCGGAAATTCTACAATGATTGTTTTTTGGTGTAATGGGCACTTGTTGGACATGGAGCATAGATCTTGGAGGACTATTGGAGGAGTTTTGGAGGAGACTACAACGATATGCTTGCATCCCTTGGTAAGAGATCAACAACAACATGTTGCAGATGTTCTATTAATGGTGTCCTAGGAGAGGACTGATTGATGGAGTCTGTTAGAAACCAAGAGGAAGGGTTCCTAGGTGTTGGATGCCCTAACTAGGAGCAGATGCTACAACAAGTATTGGTTGCTCATGGACTATTGGAGGGCAGCGTGAGAGTGGACCAAGTGTGGACGTGGATTGGGCATTTATGGTCTGCTGGAGGAGAGCGCGATAGTGCACAATTTAGAGCCCAGTGTGCAACATATTCATGGACTTAGATGGTTGCTAGAGTGGCAGTTGTTGAGCTCAAGGGTTGATGAGCTAGAGGAGCAGTTGAGTAACCCTAGACTTGTGTGTGGAGAAGAACTTCAACAAAAAATGATAGACAATCCTTCGAGCTCATGTTTATTGTGGGAGATGGACATCTTGCAGTGATAGGTGGCAACCCTTGTGCCCTATGTTGGTCTTCATTGGAGTAGTGTAGGTAGACGATAGTGGGTTGAAGCCCCTAAGTAGCTAAGGAGCAACAATTGGGAAATTGAGAGTTTTTCACAAGTGGAGTTGTGAACAACTCGACATCAGTCTTGATGTGTTATGTCCTCGATGGACTAAGGCACAACTACTGCGCAAATTGACAATCGAGGTTAAGTGGCTAAATGGACTTAAATCATTGATAGAGGCAGTGATGTAGATCGGGCACTGAAGGACCGGGTAGGTATAGGGTACGACCAAGAGGAGTTGAGAGAGTCAACTACATCAACCAGATAGTCAGAGTATCTTGTTGAGAGTAGATTGGTTGTCGATGGACCGACACCAAGTCCTAGTTTTGTATTCTTGTACTAGTGGATATTTGAGGGCCATTATCCCTAGTATGGGAGCCCTATACTGTTGTATTATATGTTGATTAATATAAAAAAGTTGGGTTGAAAAATGTAATGCACATGTGATTTACTGTTGTTTATATTTCATTGTGAAAAGTAGTTTCGTTGTGATTCTTGGTTTGGTATCATCAACGATTTAAGATTCTATCCCAAACACCAAGGTCATGGAAAAAGACATGGTATCGGAGCGTAATTGAGCTATTTTGAGGGATAGTGAATCAGGGTGTGCACAATGAGGTATCTTAGAGGGAGTTGTGGGTGTCTCGATCATGGAGCAAAGGGTTTAGCTGAAGACATGGAGATGTGGTATTGACTGGCTTGGCAGCGAGATTGGCTGGCAGTTCTGATGGATTGGTGGTGAGCTTGGTGAACAACAATTTGTTGTAGGGTTACCAACCTTGTGAAGGGAAGGAAGCTGCATTAATTGAGGTGAGTTTTGGTTGAATTGGTGGTTTGCTATGGGCTATAGGAGAAGCCTTAACTAGTGACCGAAACTCTGTACATGAACAACAATAAAGAGGTATGATATTTCTCCATTCTTGCCCTGTGTTGGGTCAAGTGTTGACTAGATTGGATGATGGATCTTGTAGCTTGTAGTAGCCAAACGAGGAGGGGTACACTTGGAGGTTAGATGCCCTAACCAGTGGCATTACTACAATGATTGTTCGTTGGTGTATTGGACACTTGTTGGAAAGGGAGCGTAGTTCTTGGAGGACTATTGTAGGAGTTTTGGAGGAGACTACAATAGTATGCTTCCATCCTTTGGCAAGAGATCAGCAGTATCATGTTGAAGATGTTCTCTTGATTATGTCCTAGGAGAGGACTGATTGATGGAGTCTGTTAGCAACCAAGAGGAAATGTTTCCTAGGTATTGGATTCCCTAACTAAGAGCAAATGTTACAATAAGTATTGGTCACCCGTGGACTCTTGGAGGGCAGCGTGAGAGTGGACCAAGTGTGGATGTGGGTTGGGCATTTAAGGTCTGCTGGAGGACAGACCAAATTGGAGCTTGGTGTGCACCATCTTCATGGGCTTAGATGATTGCTAGAGTGGCAGTTGTTGAGTTCAAGGGTTGATGAGCCAGAGGAGTAGTTGAGTAGCCCTATACTTGTGTGTGGAGAAGGACTTCTACAACAGATGATGGGCAGTCCTCCAAGCTTGTGTTCATTGTGGGAAATGGACATCTTGAAGTAATAGGTGGAAGCCCTTTGTGCCCTATGTTGGTATTCATTGGAGTAGTGCAGAAAGACCATAGTGGGCTGAAGTCCTTGAGTAGTTGAGGAGCAGCAATGGGAAAATTCAGAGTTGTTCATAAGTGGAGTTGTGAACAACTCGATAAGAAGCTTGATGTGTTGTGCCCTTGATGGACTAAGCCACAACTAGTGAGTAGATTGACAATCGAGGTTCAATGGCTATATGGACATGGATCATTGATAGAGGTAGTGACGCAAATCAGGATCTGATGGACCGAGCAAGTACATGTTATGACCAAGAGGAGATGAGAGAGTCGATTACAACAACTAGATGGTTAGAGTATCTTGTTGAGGGTAGATTGGATGTCGATGGACCGACACCAAGTCCCCGTCTTGTATTCTTGTACTAGTGGATATTTGAGGGCCATTATCCCTAGTACGAGAGCCCTAGATTGGTGTATTATATGTTGATTAATATATCAAAGTTGGGTTGAAAAATGTAAAAAGGTGTCTATATTTTGTGCACATGTGATTTACTGTTGTTTATATTCCGTTGTGCAAAGTAATTTCGTTGTGATTCTTGGTTTGGTAATGTGAAAGATTTAAGATTCTATCCCAGACACCAAGGTCGTGGAAAACGAAAATGGTATTAGAGCATATCTGAGCTACTTTGATGGACAATGAATCAAAGTGTGCACAACGAAGCAACTTAGAGGGAGTTTTGGTGTCTCGATCATGGAGTATAGGGTTCAAATGAAGACATGGAGATGTGGTCTTGACTAACTTGGCAACAAGATTGGCTAGGAGTTCTGGTGGATTGGTGGTGAGCCTGGTGAACAACAATTTGTTGTAGGGTAGATTGCTGATCATGGACTGCTGTTGATTTCTCAGGGATGGTTGGGACAACTCAAGGGTTTCTTTGGCTTTGACGAGATTAGGTTGATCGAGATGGCTTCATGTGATGGACTACAAATTGGCTGGCTAGAGTCTTCATCGGATCATGATGTTTCACATCTGAGATTGGAGGGATTTTCACGAGTAGTATTTGCTCCAAGAGGATGAGTGCTTGGAGGACTGAGCCAGTGGAGATCGTATAGGCTCAGAGGGAGTCTAGCCTCAGAGGGAGAATCTCTATGGATGTTTGGGATCTTTAGGTTCAAATGTGATGAGGTAGAGGCACTACCGAGGTTACTAGGTTCATTCTATAGAGTATGTTGCAATGATGGATGCCAAATGGGCTAGTGTTTCCAGATGACGATGAGTTACTTCCTAGTCTTGGAAGTACCTCCCTCACTAAGAGGGAATGTTGATTTTTGGTAGCTTGGGAGGTACTCCAAGCCTTTAGGATCAAGGGTTTGGAGGAAGGAGCTCCACAAATTTCCTTGTGGGCTTGAAACCCAAGCCTAGGTTTTGCACCCATCGATATTTGGGCCAAAACCATGACGAGATTTCAACATGTGATGGACGAAGATGATGGTGGATATCGAGACAAATCCAACGCATTGAGAATCGTTCAATTTCGAGGTGTCATTGTTGAATTATAAGTTTTTGAAGTTTGTGTAGGCTTGGACATGAAGAGTTAAAGCTGACCTAGTGTTGAGGAGGCCTAATGACATCTGTTCAAGCCCTAAAGGGTAGATGTTGGAGCCACATGAGTTAGTATAAAAAGAGCTCATGTGTGGAGTCATTTCATCATCCAAGAGAGAAACATAAGCGAAAGCGAAGAAGGAGTAACACAAATCAAAAGAGAAGCTCGTTGAAGAAGGAGGATATCTCTGTCTTGGCCATATATAAAAGGAGCAGGACCAGTGAAGAGGAAAAGGCTTGGAGAAGCATTTTTCATGACTATTTGGGAGACACCTTTATATAGTAGCAGGGCTAAGTGAAAGGAGGTAAGGTTGGGCCTATTTTGGTGTGGTTTGTGTGAGTAGACTTCTGGAAGAGAGGCCACAGTCCTGTACAATGAGGAGAGGGAGTCGTAAGGCTTGATTCGAGGTTGGTATCTAGCCCAATCTTCAACATATAGGAGAAACACTTCCAAGGAGGCAGACCATAATAATAGGGACCTGTTATGGGCTAGAAAAGCGTGGGAATTCCTCCCTGAAGTAGGTCGAAATGATAATAAACTTGTGATGATTAGGCTGCAGGCTTGTAGTGGGTATTTTGAGGGTCAACAAGCCCTACACAGGGGGTTGTAGGAGTCTATTCACAAAACGAGTTACCAACATTGTGAAGGAAAGGAAGCCACATTAATTGGGGTGAGTTTTGGTGGAATTGGTGGGTGTTATGCGCTACAGGAGAAGCCTTAACCAGTGACCAAAACTCTATACATGAACAAAAACCAAGAGGTATGATCTTTCTCCATTCTTGCCTTATGTTGGGTCAATAGTTGACCAAATTGGATGATAGATCTTGTAGCATGTAGTAGCCAAATGAGGAAGGGTAGACTTGGAGGTTAGATGCCATAAATAGTGGCAGTGTTACAGTGATTGTTCGTTGGTGTATTGGACACTTGTTGGACAGGGAGAACAAATCTTGGAGGACTATTGTAGGAGTTTTGGAAGAGACTACAGCAATATGCTTGCATCCCTTGGCAAGAGATCAACAATAGCATGATAAATATGTTCTCTTAATGGTGTCCTAGGAGAGGACTGGTTGATGGAGTTTGTTAGCAACCAAGAGGAAGGGTTTCCTAGGTGTTGGATTCCCTAACTAGGAGAAGATGCTACAACATGTATTGGTCACTCATTGATTGTTGGAGGGCAATGTGAGTGTGGACCAAGTGTGGACGTGGATGGGACATTTAAGGTCTGTTGGAGGACAATGTGATAGTACCCAGGTTGGAGTCCGGTAAGCTCAGTGTGCACCATATTCACGGACTTAGATGATTGCTAGAGTGGAAGTTGTTGAGCTCAAGGGTTGATGAGCCAAAGGAGCAGTTGAGTAGCCCTATACTTGTGTGTGGAGAAGGACTTCTAAAATAAATGATGGGAAGTTCTTCAAGCTTGTGTTCATTGTGGGAGATGAATATCTTATAGTGATAAGTGGAAGCCCTCCATGCCCTATGTTGGTCTTCATTGGAGTAGCGCAGGAAGACCATAGTGGGATGAAGTCCCTGAGTAGCTGAGGAGTAACAATGGGCAGATAGAAAGTTGTTCATAAGTGGAGCTGTGAACAAATCGACAAGAGTATCTATGTGTTGTGCCCTTAATGGACTAAGGCACAACTAGTGAGTAGATTGGAAATCAAGGTTTAGTGGCCAGATGGGCTTGGATCATTGATAGAAGAAGTGCTGCACATCGAGACTTGAAGGACCGGGCAGGTACAGGGTGCGACCAAGAGGAGTTGAGAGAGTCGACTACATCAACCAGATGGTTAGAGTATCTTGTTGAGGGTAGATTGGTTATCAATGGACTGACACCAAGCCTTAGTTTTGTATTCTTGTACTAGTGGATATTTGGGGGCCATTATCCCTAGTACGGGAGCCCTAGACTGTTGTATTATATGTTGATTAATATAACGAAGTTGGGTTGAAAATTATAAAAAAGTTGTCTATATTTTGTGCACGTGTGATTTGTTGTTTATATTCCGCTGTGCAAAGTAGTTTCGTTGTGATTCTTGTTTTGGTAGCATCAAAGATTTAAGAACTATCCTAGACACCAAGGTCACAGAGAAACAACATAATGCTCATAGCTACAACATATTCCTGGTACTGACATGGCTTCTTGCCTTCTCTAAAGGTCCTTTTGGCAGAAACATGTCTTTCAACATCGTGTAATGTATCACGAACCACAATGGTCTCTTCTTGGCTGGGGGATCACTTGGAGGAGCATCTAAGGGGTCCATAGGCTCCATGGGATCATCAACAATATCCTTCTGGATTTCAGCACAAAAGGACCTTCTTGTAGGTCCATTTCATCATCTCTCTTCTCAATAGGAGGAAGCAGAGGAAGATCCCTTGCTTTTCCAAGGGAAACATCTTCCTCGAAAGTTACATCCCTACTAAACTCGATCTGCCTTTGACCAAATATATATATTCTAAAAGATTTAGAATTTTCACAATATCCAATAAACATACCTTTCTTTCTGGTGGCTTCCAACTTGTTCCTCTTATCTTTCGGCATATGGAAGTATACAGGACAACCAAATATGCTAAGATGTCCAATATTGGGCTTCACACCTATGAATACTTCTTTGGGAGTCTTTTTGTCCATTGATTCAGGTGGATCTTCAGACACAGTGGCATGGAAAAAGCTCAAATTTCAAAGTGGTCGAAAGGTAATTAACTTGACAACAGATCGAAGTGCTCGTCGCCCTGATTCCAACGATGCGCACGACACTCCAATCCGAGCCTAGATGAAGAAGATAGAGTCAGTCAAAGTTGGGTTGACTTTTGATGACTAGGCAGGTTTAACGAGGACACAATTTTCAATTTTCCAGCAGAAAAAATCTAGCCAACTCTGACTAGATTGCGGGCAAAATCGTGGCCTCGTTAAAAAGACTCCTTTGGTCCAAAACCAAATGACCAAAAAATGCATAGTTGTTTTTAAAAGAACAAAAAATATATAAAAAAAGGGGGTGGCGGGCCGCCAAGCCCGCCACCCCAACTCGTACTATGAAACAACCATGTTAAATATGGAGGGGCAGACCATGACCCCTAACCGCTCCCCACATCCTACGACACTAATAAAACAACAAGGGAAAGGTGGACCGCCCTTGGGGCATGGACCCAACCTTCCACCCCACAACCACAACAAACATATTAAAATAGTGGGGGGCGCGGGTTGTCAACCCCGCTGCCCCTCCACCTCATCCAATTGCACATGGAGCCAGCAGGATGGGGGAAGCGGGCCACCAAGTATGGCAGACACGCCCCCCACCAATAAATTATTTAATATCGCATGGATAAAAGGGGAGGAGCAAGATTTGATCCCTCGACCCCTCCTCAACAACTTGCCAATTTTAACCAACTTCCCTACAACGAACTCCTTGAAGAATCTGTTGGTGTTTTTTAATTTAAACATAATTTTTTAGTGCGCTCAGGGAGAGGAGGTAGTGCACGGGCTTCAAGGCAGAATTTTGCAAGAGGGGCGAAATTTCATTTTGTCAGAATTTGACAAATTTTATATGGTTTCAGTACTTCTCGACGCCACGAATGCAATGACACTGTCCGTGCCTCCAAAAGAGTTCTGCATTTTTCGGCCATTTTCAGTATGAGGGTGGAACCATGATTGCTACAAAAACAAGAAGCGGAACTATGATCCTTGCAATTTCCCTGAGGAGGTAATTTTTCTCCATGTCGAAATATAGTCAAGTTTACAATCTTTTTTCATGGTTTTCCACAGGGATCGCAATCAAGAGGTCAGATTCGCCTTTTGAGTTGCATATTTCCAGTCCACCCATGGAGCAGAATCTTTGAGGAATCTAAGGGGAATCTAAAAGATTCCTTGAGCCCCAGATTCTCAACTTTTCAGAATTCAAATTTTGGACAGTCAATTTTTCACTATTCAACGCCACAAATCTGACGGTGTGTTCAGATTTCTCATTCTCTCATTCTATTTTTCAACCACTTTTCTAAGTGGAATGCAGGTGTCAACATCCATGTGCGAGCAGTCATGCGATTGATGGCGTGAGATCGATGGTCTGAACAACTTCAATAGTTTGACATCCACTTCTTCAGACGACCCTTGGTTGTGAGGTATATGTTGTGTTCATGTACTTCTTCTTTATGCATTGTGCTACACAAATCCCTATTGATGCTTGATGTGGGATCTTGTTTCTTACTCGTTTTCATGATTCTTGCTTGATGTGACGCAGAATCGTCTATGTCATGTACTTGTTGTTATGATTCATCATGCTATTTTTTGAGATCCCTTTGTTGTATGTTGATGGGATACTTATGTTGTCGTCATGCATGTTTGCATTGAGACCCCTTTTATGCCATGTTGGCGGGATGCTCATCATGCATGAGCTTGTGTCATACTGATAGGAGTCTTTTGACTCAGAGTTCCTATAGTGGAACATCTCTTAGAGCCACTCCTGCGTGAGGGCATTTTTCTTGTATGATCGCGACATCACCTCTTGTGTACATCATCACTATTGACAATAGTTAATGCAGCGGCCTACACCATCTTGACACCGGGGCCGGGGACGTAGTCCCTCATGGAAAAACTCCGTTATCAACGTCTTTGAGTTTTTATGTTGCTGATGATTGTCATGTTCCTCTTCTTTACAACATGCACATGTATTCATTTATGTTTCTTTTGAAAAATGCGATTTAACACATCACGAAAGTAAAAGGTCTTGGAAGGGTCCTTTGTCACACCCGAACCTAGATCAAGTGGTATCATAGTGGTCATTGCGTTGATGTGAATTTCAAGTGTGAACAATGGAACGTGCAGTGACAGAGGATGAAAAAGCGATGTACGAGACCATGCTCAAAATTTCCAAAAGAGTGGAGATAATGTATGAAACTCTACAGAAAGAGACAGAGGAAAAGGAGCCATTGCAGCTTTAGTTGCAAGCCACGGAAGAGGCCTTGGAAGAACTGAAGCACAACAAGCAGAATCTTCAAACGGAGAACGTTGAATTGAAGATGCGTCTACATGAAGAGAAAGAGGAAAAACAAATTTTGCTACGAAAGCTGCAAGCAAAGGACGAGGCCTTGGAAAAGTTGCAGCATGACCCATGTGAGGTAAAAGGTAGTTCTCCATATTCATGTATGTTTCTTGATGATGATTTCACTGTTTTCAATAATCATACCACAAGAATTGGCTCCAAACTGTTGAAGAAAATGGGGTATGAAGGAAAAGGCTTGGGCGTTAATGGCTAAGGCATCATCAACCCCATCAAAGTAGGGAATTACTGTGTCGAACAGGACTTGGGTATGTTAGAAAGGAAATTGGGGAATGCACTGAGATAGCTAGCGAACCACCAACAACAGATGATGAGAAGCCTTCGTCAGTTCTTTACAAATCGACAGAGGAGGTAAAAGATGTTGATTTCCTTTTGGTTTCGTCTTCAAATAGTATGATTTCTGTTGGAGAATTGGAGATCCCAATTACAGGGACAAACATGAGGCTCCTTACCAGGACGAAGCACGAGAAGGAAAAACAACTTGGTGTCAATAACCAAGACATAACTCAACCATTGGAGGTTATGCAAAGACCTCAATTTGCAGGCTCGAGATACACCAAAGGAGAATGCTCAAAGGTGTCATATGCTTCCGAGACATCGTCGAAATAGTCGAGGAAAGAGAATGATGGGAACCCATCCCCATCATCCCATGGCAATTTCCATTGCAAGGAAAGAGCTGATGCCAACTCTCATCGCCATACTTACACCAAAGACAACAAGGAAAGGTATAACCACTCTCAACATTCAAATGTTTATTTCGATTATCATCATGTTGTTAATGATGAACGAAGAACATGGCATCGAAAAACATGCACCTTTCGTGGATTACATAACCATACATTTTCTAAGTGTTGGAAAAGAATGGCAGCACACAAAAGGATGAGGTGTGAAAGACCCTCTCAAAAGCATGTAAAGAAATAGGTTAAGCAACTTTGGAGGAAGAAGATGTATTGCAGTCATTGCAACAGAAGTGGCCATCAAAGAGCCACTTGTTGGAGGCTCCATCCAGAGCAGCGCCTTAAAGACAAAGTGTCAGTGCATGAACTAGGTGAAACGATTGTTCGACAAGCAAAATCACCACAAAGAGGCAACCCATTCACCTTGATAAGTGAAAAATGGTTTCTAGATATGTTAGCTTTTCATGGTCGTGCTTTTGTAAATCATTTGTTTCATTTTAAAATGTAAAAGTGATGATGTGGTTCCATCATTGTTCAACAACAATGATGTCTGGTCTTATTTTGTGTTGTATGTTGAATTGTGGAAGTGATGTCGTGTTTCCATCACTTGTCAAAACAAAATGGTGTCTGGCCTTATGGTTGTAAATCATGTGTTGCAATGATGACGTGTTTTCCATCACTTGTTGGAGCAACAATGATATGTTGGCCTTGTTTTCGTAGCATGGGTATTGTGTCCATTTCGATGTAAACTTGAGCACCGAGTATGTGTTATAAACTCGTGGCAAGTATGGGATGCTTGGGTCATTAGTTGGTCATGAAAGTTAATCATGTAATTTGAAAAACAATGTGCTACATGTTGCAGAGGTTACAGGTGTCGGCTCATCGCTTAAGGCGAGTCCGAAGAACAAAGGTGAAGGAGATGGAAGTGAGACCTTTCGAGGACGCTTGTGATGTAGACAAGGTATAAAGAAGTTGCAGATTATTTTTCATGATTTTCGAGGAACAAAAGCTCCTTAGTGGAGAGGATTGATCCAAGTGGATCTTCGGATAGTGGTATGGAAAAAGCTCAAATTTCAAAGTGGTGTAAAGGCGATTAAATTGACATCAGATCGAAATGCTCGTTGCCCTGATTCCAACGGTGTGAACGACACTCCAATCCGAGTCCGGATGAAGAAGATAGAGTCAGTCAAAGTTGGGTTGACTTTTGATGACTAGGCAAGTTTAACGAGGACACAATTTGCACTTTTCCAGCAGAAGGAATTCGGCCAACTCTAGCCAGATTTCAGGCAAAATCGTGGCCTCGTTAAAAAGACTCCTTTGGTCCAAAACCGAATGACCAAAAAATGCATAGTTGTTTTTAAAAGAACAAAAATATATATAAAAAAGGGGGTGTCGAGTCACCAACCCCGCCACCCCAACTCGTACTATGAAACAACCATGTTAAATATGGAGGGGACCCTGACCCCTCCCCACATTCTACGACACTAATAAAACATCGAGGGAAAGGTGGACCGACCCTTGGGGCGCGGACCCAACCTTCCACCCCACAACCACAACAAACATATTAAAATAGTGGGGGGCACAGGCTGTCAACCCAGTCGCCCCTCCACCTCATCCAATTATACATGGAGCCAGCAGGAAATGGGGGAAGCGGGCCACCAAGTACGGCGGACCCGCCCCCCACTAATAAATTATTTAATATTGCATGGATAAAAGGAGAGGGGCGGGATTTGATCCCCTAACCCCTCCTCAACAACTTGCCAATTTTAACCAACTGCCCTACAACGACCTCCTTGAAGAATATGCCAGTGTTTTTTTATTTAAACACTATTTTTTAGTGCACGCAGTTCGAGGTAGAATTTTGCAGGAGGGGCGAAATTTCATTTTGTCAGAATTTGACAAATTTTATATGGTTTTAGTATTTCTCGACGCCACGAACACAATGGCGCTATCCGTGTCTCCATCATAGTTCCGCATTTTTCGGCCATTTTAAGTATCAGGGTGGAACCATGATCCTTGTAAATTTCCTAAAGAGGTAATCTTTCTCCATGTTGGAATATAGTCAAGTTTACAATCGTTTTTCATGGTTTTCCGTAGAGATCACAATGGCAAGGCCAGATTTGCCTTTTGAGTTGCAAATTTCTAGTCCACCCATGGAGCAGAATCTTTGAAGAATCTAGGGGGAATCTAAAAGATTCCTTGAGCCGTAGATTCTCAACTTCTCAAAATTCAGATTTTGGATAGGCGATTTTACACTATTCGATGCCACAAATCTGATGGTGCATTCAAATTCTCATTCTCTCATTCTATTCTTCAACCACTTTTCTAAGTGGAATGCAGGTGTCAACATCCATGTGCAAGCAGTCATGCGATTGATGCCGTGAGATCGATGTTTCGAATAGCTTCAACAGTTTGACATCCGCTTCTGTGAGGTATATGTTGTGTTCATGTACTTCTTCTTTATGTATTGTGCTGCACAGATCCTTGTTGATGCTTGATGTGCGATCTTGTTTCTTACTCGTTTTCATGATTCCTGCTTGATGTGACGCAGAATCGTCTATGTGATGTACTTGCTGTTATGATTCATCATGTTATTTTTTGAGATCCCTTTGTTTTATGTTGATGGTATACTCATGTTGTCCTTATGCATGTTTGCATTAAGACCCCTTTTATGCCATGTTGGCGGGATGCTCATCATGCATGAGTTTGTGTCATACTGATAGGAGTCTTTTGACTCAGAGTTCCTATAGTGGAACATCTCTTAGAGCCACTCCTGCGTGAGGGCATTTTTCTTGTCTGATCGCAACATCATCTCTTGTGTACATCATCACTATTGACAACACTTAATGCAGCGGCCTACACCATCTTGACACCAGGGCCCGGAGATGTAGTTCATCCTGGACGAACTCCGTTATCAACGTCTTTGAGTTTTTATGTTGCTGATGATTGTCATGTTCCTCTTATTTACAACATGCACGTGCACATGTATTCATTTATGTTTCTTTTAAAAAATTCAATTTAACACATCACGAAATTAAAAGGTCTTGGAAGGGTCCTTTGTCACACCCGGACCTGGATCATCCATAGGCTGTTATATTTGTAGCTTCTCTCTAGAGGAACTTTGACAGGTTTTTATCATGCAACATAGCTCAGGCAACTTCCACTATGGACTTGTTCTTTCTTTCAACCATTGTTATGCTCTTGACCTGCGAGAAATTCCAGAATACCAAATATGCAAAGAATACAACCCAAAACACAGAACAAAATGAGAAAAATAACAAGTATTTTATTATTCAAAGATGAAAGCATTGTTCACTTGCCTCTTCAAGGGGGAAATCTCCAGCAGAGCAGAGCTCGATTATATAGGACCTCTAGATTGGTCATTATGTAGTCAGCTACAGACTGGGGGTGCTGAACTTTGGCCTTGAAATGACTGAAAATCATTTTTTACTCCTTCATGTCATAGGCTGCCATTAGTCTATGCTGTTTGGAGGGTGTCATATTAAGAAATTGGTCATACAATTGAATTCTTAATGACTCATTCTGAGCCTTAATCTCCTTGAATGACTGCTTGATGTCTGCTGGTTTCCTTTCTTGTGATCTTGAGGAGGAGACTTCCATTCCATGTTGTCTCCCTCCTTCTTGTCTGAGAGAGCTTGCAGAAGTCTGTTGGCTAACGACTCTCTCTCCTCTTGGGCTTTTAGTGATGTCTTCCACAGTGTCCTCTTCAAGAGGATCTACTCTTTGCCTCTTGGTCTCTTGCTGACCTGTTGACCCACTTGCAGGTGTGGTCTTTTCTCGGTCCCTTTTCTTGCTTTTCTCCTCAGGAAGAGGAGTTTGCAGTGCTGGTACCTCTGTTGCTTATGTTTGTAATGAAGGGGCTTCCCCTTGGCTACGTTCCTTTGAAGTAGTAGGCTGCTCTTCTATGATTTCTTGTTCTGGCACTACCAACTCCTTGCCCTTTGTTGTCCCTGTTGCTGGTGTAGTCCTTTCCTGGGCAACTTGTTGTGCAGTTGTGGCAGTTAATGAGCTCTCCCCAGTTGGCTGTGGCCTTTTGAAAGACACCTGCCTACAAGATTCCAAGTCAAGAGTTTTTTCCAAGTATTTCATGGTTTGTTCCATTTTTTCTTCTTCAATCAACTCTTCAACTAGGGTGCCCTCCAACCAGTCATCTTAGTTGGCATATTTTTCTATGTCAGGGATGCGACAATGTTCATAGGATGTTGGCCTATATTTTATCCTTCTCGCGTTGATGAAGCCATATGGGTCGTAGGCTACCCACCAAAAGCTTCTCTTGAGTCTGTATGTTTGACCCAATAGCTCATCAACATCCTTCCATCCCTCTTTCTTGTTCATAACAAAGGGGCCTAATTGGTCTCTGAGTTTCAATTGGGCCTTTTTCTTTGTGCTATGGAAGTGGCTCAGATCTGAGTTGATGAATTGCCTGAAATATTCCAAGGCAAAGAGTCTCATTGGCACATATCTGGGCAGTTTGTAGGGGCAGAGCTCACAACCATATATTCTGAGAATAGTGTGATTATGGTAGAAATACTAGTCACCTATTCTATAGTTCTTGGAGAACTGTAGTATCCTCTTCATATCACGTGTCAGTCTGGGAGGAGGAATTCTCATCAAGAGGCAAGAGATAGGGTACACAAATAGATCAATAAACTCACAATAAGAGTAGGGAGAGGTGTGTATATCATGAAAGATTGGAGTCCAAAAAATAATAGACCTCCTCTCCCCTTTGTGGTCCAATTTTCTAATGGGGAATTGGAAGATATATGGCTGGAAATATAAAAATAGATGATATATATATAGGAATAATATTTGAATATTCCCTGCCTGTCCAGCCTCAACAATTGGTCATGCATTTTATTGGCAATGAACTTGGCATAATTGTACCTGATAGCATGGGGCTGCCCTGGGGTAAAATTGGACAGCATAACTAGTATGGTTTCATCAATGTGCTCACTTGCCTTGAACCCCAACACAAAAGATATCATATCAACCAATAACCTACCCATTTCATTGAAGGAGCCATAATGAAAAGGAGGTGGGTGATGGGGCTGTCTATCTGCCATCATGAATACTTTGGGAACTCTGGCTATTTATGTGCTGGAGAGTTTGGGACCTTCATCTAGCAAGTACTTCATGGTAAGAGGAAACTGGTTGTGTGTTGGCTTAAATTTCAACATCTGGTTGATAGAGTCAGGAGTGATATAGAAAAGAGTAGTCCCAGATGGAATTTTAATGGCTCTGTTTGTTGGCTCATAGTTCTCAAAACAGAGGTGGATGATCTCAGTGAAGATGTTCACAGAGGGGAGGTAATATCTAGGCAAGTTTGATTCCCAAATACCACATACATACTCTTGATTCAAGTGACTATTTCTGAGCTCACAAACTACCTGAAGATGGTTTTGGAAACCTTCAAGGTCTTGGATTAGGATATCTTTATCAGCCAGGGGCAAATTCTCTAACTCTTTGTGGGGTGCATTGAGGGGGGTGATGTTTAAGGCCACTGGAACTTCCATGGCTTAGCTGTATTTCTTGTTAGAATTGTAATTTCTGGCTCTGTACAGGCAAAAAATGAGTAGGAGGATGGATTCAAAGATTTCCCTGGGATTTTCACAGTTAGAACTGGTTTGTTGGCTTGAATTGGGTTCTGTGGAGTGATATCAGTTGGAGAAGTAGGAGCAATGGGCTTTTTGGCACAGTGGACTTCAATTGTGGGCAAAAGATGGCCTGGAAGGCTCTTTGGGGAGTTTATAAGGCTCTTTGGGGACGAGCTCAATTTCAGATGACTGTATGGAATTTCAGTGAATTTGGCACCTCAGAGGCTTATGGAGGACTTGTGGGCAACAACACAGTGTTTTCTCCTTTAAATTGTGGGCGTTGGTGCTAAATTCACAGAGAAACTAACAGAAAACAGGGTCGGGAGCGAATTGATGGTAAATACCTGTATTCCCGATGAAATGGGTGACTTGCAAGCGACCAGGTGGGTTGAGGGGCCGAGCTGGACACTGTGCTTGCTGGTTGGCAAATTTGGTCGGTCGAAAATGGTGTTTTCGACGTAGTTTGCATGTACAGGTGCGCGGAGAAAATAAACAGAGAATGGTAAAAAACATTACATTTACCCTTTTTACCCGCAAATTTGACTTTGGCGGGTTATGGGCACTTTTTTTAGATGACGTCAGCATGATGTCATTTTGTCGTTTAGTGGGTACGGAGGCTGACATGGCACATGACGTGGCGGGTGACGTGGTAGATGACGTGGTGGATGATGTCATCAGGTGACATAATCATGACGTCAGCAAGGAGGGGGCAAGTGGTAAGCGGTAATATCGCACCGCTTTTTGGGGAAAGTGGTTTCGGGGGAGGGGGCTCTGAACATACCGAGTGCTTGACACGCGTCCTCGGTACAATAGAAATACCGCCCATCCCCCGGATGCTATTCTTCGGCAGGTTGGGGCTTTCGAAATCGCCGACTACTGTCAGATCTAGGAGCAACAATTGGACGGCTGGCGGGTGATCGAGCTGGCGGGTCTTTAATGGTGGCAGACCCACGTTAATTTTTCATGTTTTATAATGTTTTTCTTTGTATCCGCGGACTTAGGAAAAGTGGGTTTTTTCGGGCGAAATTGCGGGTTTAGGCTATTTATTTAGCCAAAGGCTATATAAATCCTGATGGATGTGTGGAGGGTTTCTATTGGGTCCCTGGTGGGCCAATAGCTCCCTAAAAAAATGTAAAATATGGCTATAGTCAGCCCAGGGTGGGGGTACTTATTTTTGGGGTTTTTTTTATGTATTTATATACTAAGGGGGGGGGGAAGCTATTCATAAGAGTTATATAGTAAGGTTAGTAGGTTAATATGATTGTGGGGGAGGGGTTTGCATGGCTTAGGCTAAGTTTTATAAAGTGAAAACTTAGGCCAAGGGGAGAGGAATGAATGACCAATGGTGAAGCTTTAGGAAACTTTGACAAGATAAAATCAAGACATTTTACACAAGAAATGTGGCTTGTTTTGCCTAGGTAAAACATCTTCTCACTTAGTTTTGCCATGAAATGAAGTAGGCTAAAGGGGCTAAAGGTAATGAGCAGATCTCTTTACCCTTTGGGGGGAGTGTTAGTGAATGTTTCTTTGGGAAGATGAGGAGGGGAGTTAGTCATGCTTCATTTGATCTGTAGCCATCTTGCCATGGTGCCCCATGATTTTATGAGATGGCAAGTCATTCTAAAGAGAAAATTGCTCACAAACCATGCCTTTGTACCTTCAAAACTACCTACCCAACCTAGTATACCTAGCATTTTTTCTTCATTCTTATTGGGTGCACTTGAACTGGCAAACCCTGATTATTTTCTTTCTTTTGGTTGCCCTCCTATCTAAGGCTACCCTTATTTCTTCCAGGGCTCAGATTAAGTTGTTGAGACCCTTTGCTTCTTTGCCTAACTATTGGCCTGCCAAGTTTAAACTGTTTGTGCAGGCCTCCATTCTCTATTCTTAGACAAGTGAAATTCAAACATGATCTAGCCAAGATTAAGCTGTCAGGTTAATCATCAATTGTGGCACAAGTTAACCACCTATGCAGTGTGAATATTGATCAACATATGGAACCTTTGTAGTATAAAAAGGATGAACATATTTGGCACTTCCCCAATCAATCGTGAAAAATGAAACCTATTGGTATAGGGAGTTAACAGTGGCTCCACTTGGGGATGGCTTTTCCTAGTGAAAGGTCAAGAACAGCAGGTCAGATGGCCTTATCTTTCAGTTCCTTACTGTAGTTTGAAATTTATCCTTGGTTGTTTCATACAATGGCTCCTATGCAATACCGTCTATCTCATGGACTTACTGCAGAACTGTAGCTCTGTTTTGGGTAGTTAGTCTGATCATTTCTCATCATTTTCACAGTTCCCAAGTCTGATTCTTTAGCTTCTTCTGATATGCTAAAAAGAAAGAGCCAAATGTGGCACAATCTCGCGCTCTCTCTTCAAAATTTGCTGTAACTTATTCCATATCCTATTACTGAAATAAACTGTAGAAAGTAAACACTACTATGTACAAGTTGATGTGCTTTTATTCTTGACAAGGTGGCTGAAAATAGTGCTTCAGCATTCTGCCATTGACTGGCCCATCCTCTGCCCCTGTACCATCCAAGCTTTTCAAAAAATAGGTATTATTTCCTTGTACAGTCTGAATGATAAATGGCCCTCTCCATAAGAAATCAAATTTCCCATGTTTCCCTTTATCTTCTCTTCTGGCCAAAGTTCAGCACCCCCAGTCTGTAGCTGACTACATAATGACCAATCTAGAGGAATTCTCTATCCTTTATATAGGATTCATACACACAATACCATGGGTCATTACCATGGTTCTCTCAATACAATTTATCTAATACCATGGCATGTTTGCAACTAACTGTGGTTACTTTCTTAAATGTGGGTCAACCACTTACAATTATTAATACGAGCTTTATTGACTCTTTAACTAACTATAACTATGACTCGAGCCTATTACATAAATAAAGGGGTTAGGGTTGGACTCTAACATGCCCTCCCCCACAAAAAAGAACCTTGTCCTCAAGGCTGAAGCTGCGGAAATTCTTGAAGAATAGTGGTTGATTCCTAGGTCTCATCTTCTAAAGAGGTGTCTTTCCACTTGACGAGGACTTGCTTGACCGTGCAACCACACAGATGTCGTTCTTGCGTATCAAGGACCTATTTAGGTTGGAGCCAGAGTGAACCTTCTTCATCCAATTTAGGTAGACTGGTTTGAATTCTACAATTGTTCCTCACCACTTTCTTGAGACATGATACATGGAAGACTGGATGGATTTTTGAAGTTGGTAGCAAAGCTAGCTTGTAGGCTACTGCTCCAATGTGCTAAAGTATTTGATAAGGTTTGTAGGATTTTGGAGCTAATTTTTGGCAACCCTTTTCTTTGAGCGATGTTTGCTTATATGGTTGCAGCTGCAGGAATACCTAATCCCCTTCTTGAAATGTGGGCTCTGAATGATGTTGGTCTACATGTTGCTTCATGTGATTCTGAGCTTAATGGAGATTATCTTGGAGACGAGCTAGCATGGTTACACAGTTCTGTAGGAGTTGATCCGCTGCTTGCACCTTAGAGCATCCAGGGATATAAGAAGTACGTGAAGGTGGGAGTTGACCATACACTGCTTCATATGGAGTCACCTTGGTGGCTGCATGATAGTTAGTATTATACCACCATTCAGCTAGAGGTAGCTACTATACCCAGTGATGTTGCTTTTCTGAAGTGAAGCACCTCAGGTATGTCTCCAAACATTTGTTGACTGCCTCAATTTGACCATCAATTTGGGGATGATATGAAGTACTTAGTTGGAGTTGGGTGCCTTGTAGATTGAAAAGCTCTTGCCAAAAGTTACTGGTGAAAGTTAGGTCATGATCAGACACAATGGAAGTGGGCATGCCATGCAGTTTGAAGATCTGGTCCATGAGAGCTTGAGCCACAAAAGTGGGGGTAAATGGGTGGGGTAGAGCGCAAAAATGAGCATATTTAGAAATTCTATCCACACCACCATGATTACTGATTTGTTTCTTGACTTCAGAAGACCAGTAATGAAATCCATAGAAACATCCGTCTAGATTAAGGCAGGGATGGGCAATGATTGTAAGGTGCCTGGTGACTTGATTGTTTCTCCTTTGTGGTGTTGACACACATCACATTCAGCTACAAAAGTAAGAATTTCAGTTTTCATGCCTGTCCAAAAGAAAGAACAACGAGTATGAGCATAAGTCTTCTGAAAGCCTACATGGCCTGTAGTGGGAGATGAGTGCAACTCTGCCAAAATGCATGTTTTGAGGGTGGATGTTGGCAATATAACTACTCTATCCTTGTAGCAAAGAATCTAATCCTTCCAAGAGTAGCCAACTGAGGAATTAGGATCTACTCTCAATTTATTAATCAGTTGGAAGAGAGAGGGATGTGAAAACCATTCCTTGCGGGCTTCTTCAATCCACTTTGGTATGGGAAGAGAGATTGATAGCAGGGTGCTTTCATCCTCAAATTGCTGTAATAATGCATCCTCAACTACATTGTCATGCCCTTTCTTGTAAATTATTTCACAATCATATCCCAACATTTTGTTCAACCATTTATTTTGCTGGGGCGAGGATAGAGATTGCTCCAATAAATATTTGAGGCTTTGATGGTCTATGAGGATTTGGAAACGTCGCCCCAATAAGTATGGTCACCAGGTATCCAGTGCATGTAAGATGGCCATTATCTCCTTCTCATAGGTAGATTGTCCCAGATGTTTCCCACTCAGTTGTTGGCTGGTGAAAGCCAAGGGTCTACCTTCCTGCATTAAGACAATACTTGAAGCATCACATTCAATCACAAAAGATTTGGTGAAGTCGAGTAGTTCCAATACGGGAGTGGAACACATGGCTTGTTTGAGAGCCATAAACGCCTGTTGTGCTGCATCAGTCCAGAGGAATGAATTTTTCTTGAGAAGGTTAGTGAGGGGTCTAGCAATGTGACCATAATTGTGGACAAATTTGCAATAGTAGCCGGTGAGACCCAAGAATCCCCTCAAAATCTTCAAGGTTTTTGGTTGGGGCCAATCTTGCATTTCATGTATACTTTTGGGATCCACCCGGACACCTTCACGACCCACAATTTGACCAAAATACTCAACTTCTTCCATGCCAAAAGAGAACTTGGACAGTTTAACAAATAATTTATGATTCCGGAGCAGTTGCAAAGCAGGTCTACATGTTGAAGATGTTTTTCCCAGGTTAGGTTGTAGATGAGAATGTCATCAAAGAAAACGAGGACAAATTTTCGAAGATATGGTTTTAGCAAGTGATTCATGAGGCTTTGAAAAGTGGATGGGCCATTACAAAGACCAAATGGCATGACCAAGAATTCATAATGACCTTCATGAGTTCAGAAAGTAGTCTTGGGAATGTCTACTTATTTCATGTGTATTTGGTGATAGCCAGAGCGAAGATCTAACTTAGTAAGGAATTGAGCACCATTTAGTTCATCCAGCAGATCATCAACAACCAGGATAGGGAATTTGTCTTTGACCATGAGCTTGTTGAGGGCCCTGAAGTCTGGACACACGCGCCATTCCCCATCTTTCTTAAGCACCATGACCATTGGTGATGAATAAGGACTGATGTTAGGATGAATGACACCGGCTTCAAGGAGTTCCTTGATGATTTTTTCAATTTCATTCCTTTGGGTGAAAGGATATCGATATGGCGCTCATTCGGCGGTTGTGCCCTTGGGACCAAATTAATGCTATGATCATGTTCCCCTCTAGAGGGTGGAAGCTCTTTAGGTTTGTCAAATACTTGCTGGTGTCGATTCAAGACCTGTTGCATATTAGGATGAATATGAAGAGTATTGGGCTCAATGGTTTGGATGGAATTAAATTGGGCAAACTCCGTGATGGCCCTTTTTCAACAACTTTTCCATGCGATGCGAGCTGATGATATAAGGAGGACCTGCCTGGAGTCCACAGAGGGTATGCGTGTGGTCATTTTGCTTAAAGCTCATATATAAGTCCTGGAAATCCATGGTGATTGGGCCTAGTGTGCGAAGCCATTCAACACCCAAGACAATGTCACAACCACCCATGTTAATCGCAAACATGTGGGTCTTTAGGTGGCAGTCTCCCATTTGAAGTTTGATATTTTCGCAACGGCCTTCACATTTCATTGTCCCCCCATCAACAATCTAGACCTGGAAATTAGAGAGTAGCTTGAAAAAACAATGAACAACTTCGGCGATTCGCTGATGGATAAAGTTATGAGTGCTGCCACTATCAGTCAATACTACTACAGGGCGATGTTTAATAAAGCCTCTAATTTTGAGAGTTTTGGGCGTAGAAATGCCCGCCAAATCATGTAGCGAGATAACTGGTTCCTCTGGCGTAGCTGAGAGTTCATTGTCCTACTGGGTTTCCTCAACTTCGTCCTTTGGTCCCTCAAGGGGTGGGGCTTCCTCAGATGAGCTGTGATCAGTAACATCAATTTGAAAGAATTTGGGTTCCTTGCATTTATGCTCAGGGGAGTATTTGTCATCACAGTGGTAGCACAATCCTTGTTTTCTTCTTTCAGCCATTTTTGCTGGAGACACCTTTTGAACCTTAAGTGTTTGGGTAGGGCCCTGAGCCTAGGTGGGGCGTCCCTTGGATATGAAATTTGGTCGAGGAGACTAGGAAGCTAAAGCGCGTTCCACTTCGATAGCCTTATTGCAAGCATCAATCCATGTAGGTGGGTGGTGCATCTGGATATGTGCTTGGATGGCTTCTTTGAGACCACTTATAAAACATTCCAAATAGAATTCATCGCTTAGACCTTCTATGCAGATGGCCAATGTCTCAAAGGTTGCAATGTATTCTTTTATTGTGCCTGTCTGTTGGAGCTTAGTAAGCAGACCCAAAAAATTAGAGTCTTTATCAAAGCGGTCACAAAGATATTTTGAGAACACCTGCCAAATTATGTTCCCGGGATAACATTTCTGATGCCACTGCCACCATTGCCATATCTCTTGGTCCAAGTAAAGAGCTCCCACACATAGTTTAGTTTGATAATCTCAGATATCATTTAGAAGGAAATATTGTTCCATTTGTGCTACCCATATTGTCGAATTAGAGCCATCAAATTTATACATGTCCAGCTTGGGTGGGCGAGGGTCGGAATGTTGGTGATTTCCATGGAAGTGAAGATGATGGCTAGATTCTCCTTCAAGGTCTTCATTAATACCATGTGCCGCTGAATGCAACCCCGACATGCTCACTTAGAATTGTGCCAAGCATTCTTTCATCTGATCTGCTAGGCTCTGGAATGAATCCAACTTTTCTTCAAGGCGTTTGATGTTCTCGTTGGCCATGACTTGAGCTCTGGTTTCTACCATACACAAATCTTGGTCACTTGTCATTTTGACAAAATTTGGGACCGCCCAAAAATTGAAGCTGACAAGTGAATGACACTACTGCAATCAGATCATTGTCCTGATTCTTATGGGCTAAGTCTCTTGTAAGCATCCCGAGAGGGTTTTTTTTTTTTCCAGCTCCGAATGGAGTTTTACTCCCCGCTTATCAATACTTCAGTGGCCAAATTCCAGAAAACGTGATACTGCCCAATGTCCTGAGAGAATCGCTCCAGGGTATAGGAGCCACAAGCCTCACTGCGCAAATGGTCTGATCTGCCTGCGAAACCCCCAACTACTGAATGTGAGTTGGACTGCAGCGGCGACAAAACCCCAACTGCTAGATCTCAATGGTACTGTGGCGGTAGAACCTCAACTGATTTGATTGTTACGGCGGCGACATAACCCCAACTGCTAGATCTAATATGGAAAATAAGATAATGGGGCAATCTTTAGAGAGTTGAGGGAACTATGGTCTCAAAGGAGTGTTAGGTGCTATAGATCGCAATATACATAAGGGTCCAACAATAGTACTCGACCCAATCTTTTAGGGCACTAACTAAGGAGGATCAATCCTACCCTTAGCTGTACTACCCGACTACCCTATCGTATGCACGAGTAATCTCCCCGAGTGCTATTTTCGGTGTACTGTAGTAGCAAGACGACTGACAGTCTATCTAAGGCGAGGTTTCAAGTGAGCCTAGGGGGCTTCCGATATACCCAGAGGGTACGTGGAAGGTAGTTCTGCACGATTCTGTCTAATGCACTACTACTCGAAGGGGTACCCACAGGGGTTACAAGGGAGTCCAACAAACGTGATGACCTCTTATATCCTGTGTGCATGCCTCCCCAAATCTGTAGGTTTATGCACTCAACAACGGATCTCGTGGTTTAAAGACGCTGGAACACGTCTCTAGCCTTAATAAAATTCTGCTAAAAATGGAGGTACCACTAGCCCTAGAAAGTGTTATGATACCACTTTTTATGCTCTTGACTTGCGAGAAATTCTAGAATACCGAATATGTGAAGAAATACAACCCAGAACATAGAACAAAATGAGAAAAACAACAAATATTTTATTATTCAGAGATGAAAGCAATGTTCACTTGCCTCTTCGAGGGGGCAACCTCCAGCAAAGCAAAGCTTGATTACAAAATAAGACTCAATATTCCTCAATGGGAATTCTCTATCCTTTATATAGGATTCATACATACAATACCATGGGTCATTACCATAGTTCTCTCAATACCATCTATCTAATACCATGTCTCGTTTGAACTAACTACGGTCCCTTTCTTAAATGTGGGTCAACCACTTACAATTATTAATACGGGCTTTATTGGCTCTTTAACTAACTATAACTATGACTCAACCCTATTACATAAATAAAGGGGTTAGGATTGGACCCTAACAACCATACCATTGCACTCAGGATTATAAGGAACAATAGTTTTCTTCTTGATTCTAGCTTACTTGTAAGCGTCAACGAACTCATTTGACGTATACTCTCCATCATTGTCAGACTTGAAGATCTTGATCTTCTTCCCTGTTTGATTTTCTACCAGTGCCTTGAAGTCCTTGAACATATTGAAAGCCTCGTCCTTATGCTTCAAGTAGTGTATCCATATCTTCCTGGAGAAGTCATCAATAAAGATTATGTAGTAGAGATGGCCACCAAGAGAGTGCACTGGGAATTTGTTTACCAACAGATTGTAATTGACCCCTTAGGCGAGATACTCTCATGATATAAGATTGCACAAATTCCCCCTTGTTCATCTTCATCTCTTTGAGTTGATTTTTCAAGGAGAGGATGCGATTCGAGTTGTTGACTTCATACATCCCGACCAACTTGTCATAAGTATCCTTAGACTTCATCAAACCATTAATGAGAATTTTCTTGGCTTTGAGCTCAACTTTATTATACTTGGATTTGGCAACAACAATAGCATTTTCCGGAGGTACAAGAAATTTTCCTTCCACATATTCCAAGACATCATGTTCATCCAATATCATTTCCAACCTGATCTTCTAAACAACACAGTTTGATGAGTCACCCAACTTCTCATAATCCTTGAAGTAAGAGGTAGACATCTTGACCAAATCAAGTAGGTTCCTTCAATTTATTTCAAGAATTATTGCCCTTGTCTCTTGTCTCCTTGGGGTTGTCTTGACCTTGGCTTTGATAACATGTTAATTTTCCACTATTCTATGTTGTTACAATCACTTTAGCCCAATTCTTAACTTCAATTAACAATCAAATCAATCTTCCAGTAATAAATAACAATTGTAGATAGAACAATAAATGCAATGTACAATAGAAGACAATCAAGAGCAATAACAAGAGACCACAAGATTGGTCAAAGACCAGGGAAAACCCCACAAGGGGGAAAAACCTTTCAATTCTTTTTCTTATTAGATTGTCATAAAATGTTTAGCAGAGAGAGTAGAATGTTCCAATTCATCAATCAAGAGTCAAATCAATCCTTTGACTATCCAACAAAACCAACCAACCAATATCCAAGAGATGAGCCCTATAGACAAATCTAATCAAAGTCAAAGTCTTCAAAACTAATCCAAGTATGTGGTCAATGCCCAACATAATTTTAGGTCATAGCTACAGGGACCTAGTGACAGAAAATGCGGTTGTATCCCTCCAACAATAGGGAGCACCCTATTAACTTAGTGGTTGTAGCTGAATTTTCCTCGATCCAACCCTATGACTCTAGCTTAATTTCTTCTCTTTGCACATGTGAGCTCAGACCCTGCAATTTCAAACCTATATGAACCAATCCAAAGAAGAGAGAGATCGAACCTCCAAGAGAAGAAGAATGAATGTGTGAGTGATGTGTCCAAATGAGGTTGACTTGTCTTGTATTTATATGCTTCCAAGGGGTGCCCAATTTTTCTTTAAGGCCAACTTGTACTTTTGTGCACGAGGGTTTTCTCTTTAAAAATACAATTTTCCTTATTCCAAGGGCTAGGAGGGGTATTTTTTTATGAGGAAGACTATCCAAAGCAAGGAATTTGTACTTGAGCTATCAAATTAACATTACATTCCACAACTGATGTGGAAAAATACATTGACATATGACTTTTGTGGTGACACTTTGAGAAGCCATGACTTAGAAATGGTGGCATAAGACTTCATTGTATCAATGCCAAGCTTTTCTCTTTGCAACTATGATTTTGGCTTCTTCTTGATAGATCTTTGCTTGTACTCCATATTCACCCTCCAAAGGGTTTAGATAAGTGTTAGAACCTTCCAAGTTAGCATGAGTTGCCACCTCTTTGTCTTGGTCCAAGACTCCTTTACTCTTGCATGATAGCATCTTCGAGTCACATCTTGACATGTGTCCTCCTTGTGACCTCTGTTAATTTTTCATAGGGCTACATTGTTCTTTTCTTTGATAATTTCATTTCTTCATTAATATATTACGTTCACCCATATCATCATTACATTATTCAGATCTACACCATTATTCATCAGCATATGCAATTATATAGAAAGAACAACATCATCATAATTAATGCAGCTGAACATAAAGGAACAATAGAAGAAAATCACACACACACATAGAGACACCGGGATTGGTCCGAGACCAAGGCAAAACCCACTATGGGGAAAACCCTTGCAAATCTTCTTCTTAGATCATCATCAAATGATTAAGCAAAGTAGAGTACAATGATCCATAACTCTATCTATGAAACAAAACAAGTATGATATCCATGAAACAAATCTAATCATGCTTATAATCAAAACCCTCATTCTAATGGTTGTAATGTGTTGTCACTAAGTGTAGTTAACTGCTGGATATTGTTGAACGCTGCTGTTATTAAGTAAAATCTTCAGAACACTGAAATCTCATATTTGAATCCCAAACGCAGGGAGGAGGAGTTGTGCGAGCGTCTATAGTAGTCCTGGACACTCTCTATAGAACTGGAAAACTGCATCCGGAACATATATGTACTCTCCCAAGTGAACTAGATGAGGACGTCTGGGGTCAAACATACACAGATCTACCTCAAACCTTGGACACTCTCATAAGGCTTCTGTGCAAGTGTCTATTACAGCCTGAGCGCTCTCAAGGCTATACTGTGCGTGTGTCCAGGGACCAAACTGAGAAGCGAAAACCCTAGCCTCCTGGATGCTCCCATAAACACTTTATGCTAGCGTCTAGGAATTTTTGGACACTGTCTTGACTACTGTTTTCCAGTGTCCAGGGACTAAAATGCTCAGTTCTATGCTAATGTCCAGGAATTAGTAAACCTTAGCTCATTGCGAGCTTCACCCCCAAGATTTCAAACCCTTGCATGAACTTTCCTCCATCAGATCTGTGCGAACCAAGACAATAAGAGAAAATAAGATGGCTTGATTAATGTGTCCAAATGAGCTTGAGGTCTCTTCTATTTATAGACTTTCATGAGGGTCCACTTGGGGTTGAGGCCGACCTGTCTAATTTAACATGTGCTTAGGGCCGACCTAACCCAATATACATGAGTGAATAAATAAATTCAGAAATCAACTTTTGCTTGTCCAAATAAGGCGATCTTTAGGTCGATTTTGGTCCTCTTGAAAAGAGGAATCTAATGCAATCATCATCTTCGTCATTTGAGCTATCCAAGATGGAGTTTGGATGCAGTTGAAAAAATTAACAACCTCCCCTTGCTAACCCTTTGACATCATCTTGTGATGGTACAATGATATCAATTGCCAATGAATTCACTCATGACAAGACACATTAGTCCCATAATCACCTATTATATCCGTGCTTGCTCATACAATATATTGATTGTGATGGGACCGTGGGGGATGGTTTTGAGAGAGAGAGAGAGAGCCTAGGAATTGCACAATTGAGCTTAGCAATGACCGAGGGATGACCATGTTTTCCACTGGAACTGCATAATGCACAATAAGGAGAGGCTCTTGAAAGTTCTACAGAGTGGGAAAGTCTAGGAGACAAGGTGATGAACTTGCTGACTAAGGATGCACAGTGTGCAATGCTCAAGGAAGAGGAGGCAAAGATTATGCAGTTGAGCTTCATATGGATTAAGGGATGACCCCACTATCCACTAGAATTGTGCAATGCGTAGTAGGAGGTAAGAAAGGACAAGGTACTACACAATGAGGGGTTTCAGTCAGCAGGAGTTACAAGACTAGATATTATAATTGTGTAATGCATAATGATTGAGGGCCAAACTCTAATATTGTGCAGTTGAGGGTTGTAGTGGCCTAGAGATGGACCTATTGTCCACTAGAAATGTGAAATGCACAATTAGAGGCTCACTTGGTGAAGGGATTGTGCAGTTGGTTGGGGTAAGCAGAAGAAGGTTACGTCACTGTACCTTGAGGATCCTCACTACACAATGAAGAGAAAGCTGTCTTCATATTGCACAGTCTGTCACTGCAAGGAGGCAAAGAAGGCCTTAGTTCTCAAAGAACAATACAAGGCATAATTGATCAAGGCTTAGTGAAATGAGGCAGTACAAGCATCAAGGGTTTAGTAAATATACTCTTAAGGTACTTAATGCGCAATAGTGAGAGTTGTCCCTAAGAAGGCTTAGTGTACAAGTCTAGTAGGTACAAGTTTCATCAATGAGGCCTATGAATGAGCCGTTCTCATCACCTAGTGGAGGGTTAGTGCTTTCATAACTTGCGCCTAACATAAGGACTAAGAAGAGCTCCAAAATGGCTAAGTGTGGGATTAATGGAACAAGAGGGAGAAAGACATTCAAGCAAGTTCCAAATAGAGATCACATACATGTATACCACCAAATACAACGTAAACAAACATAATGACTCTTATAGATTGAAACGACAGTAAAGCGAAACTTATATTTGAGTGTGACAATTAAAACATAAGATTGCGACACTTAAAATGCAAGTGGAAATACAAGTGTAGTCTGTAATCGAAAAGTGCACTATGCCATGGGAAAGTGTACAACACATATTCTAATTGTAAAAATCATCAACTAGTGCAAGAGAATGTGATGGCGATGCCTATATAAAGTGTGTCATGGTGCTCTTGAAATATGTGAGAACAGATAATAGTACATGCAAGGGTGAAAGGGACACATGCAAACTCAAAGGAAAACACAAGCGACCCATGCAAGAATGAAAGTAGGCAAAGACGACACTTGCAAATGATAAAACAAGAAAAAAAGATAAAAAAAAAAGTGAAAGCAACACATGCAAAAACAAAAGCAACAATTGAGAAACTCACTTAGAAGATGGCGCATTTGTAACCAAGAGTGAAGGAATGCTCCTTATACCCCAACAATGCATAGAGCTCAAAAGCGAAAGATGGATATAAGGATGAGCTCTGGACTGGACTCTTTATACTAGAAGAACAAACATGCAATTAGGGTTACTATTAGTGAGTGCGCTTTGTGCACATCCAAAATTAGGAGCCATGAGCGAATTAACTAACTTGTAGAAATACATTCTCATTATTAGCAAAAGATGTGCAATCACCATCTGCAAATGATTCCCTTACACTGTCACTATCTATCAAGATTGCACAATCACTCTCTAGGAATTGCGCAATGCATTGTCTCCAGAGACTGTGCAAGCACTGTCTTCTAGATTTGTGCAAATGTCATCCTCAAGCAAATGTTCAGTTACTGCCATAAGGAATTGTGCAGTGACTATTTTGAAGGATTGCATAGTGCTTGACTCATGGACTACTAGGCCTATTTAGAAAGAGTATGCTTGTGAAAACATCATGAGTTAGGCATGTGAAGTAATTCATCACTTAGAATTCCCACAGAGAGACTTGAAAAATTGATCAACATAACCGAAAGACATCACCATAAAGAGGCTCTAAAATTTGAATGTAGGCAAAATTTTGGAGGGTGTTTGTCGCAGCGACAATAGTACCCAATTCTAAAATTGGGTGGAGAGTCGTCCCCCATATATTTCTTTTGATAAAAATGATCGAACCTGGAGTGTGTCAGATCCATGCCAACCTTTGTGCAAGTAATAATTAAAATTTTATTGTGTTGTAATTTAATTATGATTCTTTAAAAAATTGGATCATTATGAATACACTCTTTGACACTCATCATTCCTTTGATGTTACCATTAGTGAAGTTTGGGTATTTAGTATCTCTAGAGAATCGTGGATAAAGATTGTGCACATCCAAAAGCATTTAAAGTTTTTTAGTCTTAAAATTAAAAGCAATATACCATCTCCTCTCTTCTTGAAAGAAATGCGTCTTTCCCCTACTGAGAGTATGTCTCACGAAAGAAAAGAGGCTTCCTAATATTGCTTCAAACTCTAGTGAAAGTAACATGCAATTCAAAAAAGTTAACATAAAGATGCCACATCTTAGTTAAATAATTGGGGAATAGATGAGTTATATTTACATAATATTGATACCATTAAAAATATTATTATACCTTCCGCAGGCATGGTATTATGCATTCAGTTTTGCTTTGATTGTGTATTAGCTTGTCTTTGACCAAAAAATCCTGCCTCTTCTGCATAGTTTAACATTGAGAATTCATTTTTTGTTATTGTTTAAATTTATTTAGTTGTAAGCTAATTGGTTGAGGTCTTATTATGAGCTGTTTAGTAACTTCCATTTCTATTAGTTACAAATTTTATGCTTTTAGTTTTTTTTTTGACCAAAGGAACCCAGTAGCCTGCTTGACACATAACTACTAATAAACTTCTGGGAGTCTACAACATGTCCTCTTTTCTATAAACTAGGTCGCAAATAAAGGGATTTGAACTTTACTCTTTCAAGTTTCAACGATTTCACATATCTCGGAGTAGCAATTGAGTTGGCCCCCGAGACTTTATTTATTTATTTATTTTTTTCCTTATTGAATTTTATGAATTATAGTTCTTTTGTCTATATTTTCAATTTAAGATGACTTATTATTATATTAAAAACATATTTTAATAAATTTAAATATAAAAGATGATATATATTAATAAAAAATAAAACACACACACGCGCGCACACACACACACACATTATATATTAAAGTGTATATATGTTAATATAAATAATTGTGATGAAATCTTTCTCTTTATTATTTTTTAGTTTAATTAAGCTATATTTAAGCTAAACGATAGGTACTAGTTATTATGTAGCCCTTATTACATCTCAACTTAGGAAGTTATGTGATAAATAATTAGATGATAAAAGAAAATTAAGATACTACAAAGAGATCATCAACCCTCATCTAGATGATCAAAAGTATCTTTCTATTTTAAAATAGCTTTAAGAAGAAAATCAACACTGTTAAAAAATCATGAATTAAACAATGTATTGATAATTCTTAAAACAATGTGAAATGGAAGATTTTTCCATTTTTGTGTGACTAAAAAGCTAGAGGATAAAAAACAGATTCCCTTAAAATGTTCAACATATACATTAGATTTCAATTTCATAACACTTATAAAAATAATAATATTCATAACTATTTAACTCATCAAAGCTATAAAGATTCAAAAATGCTTTTTTAATTTTTTTTTCAAATTAGCAATATTTTCAAGTAATCCAAATATTTCCTTCTCATTTTTTCAAACATTTGATAAATCAAAATAGGTCACAGTGGTCAGTGACAACTATCATCATTGTTGTTGTCATAATTGCACCACCTTATATTCTATCATCATTTTCATTATTAACTTTATAGTTACTCTTTCATAGTTTATCTCTTCATGAATTAAAGAATGTATTGATAATTCTTAAAACAACCTTGAAATGGAAGATCTTTCCATTTTTGTGTGACTAAAAAGCTAGAGGATAAAAAACAGATTCCCTTAAAATGTTCAACATATACATTAGATTTCAATTTCATAACACTTATAAAAATAATAATATTCATAACTATTTAACTCATCAAAGCTATGAAGATTTAAAAATGCTTTTTTTATTTGTTTTTTCAAATTATCAAGATTTTCAAGTAATCCAAATATTTCCCTGTTTTCAAACATTTGATAAATCAACATTGGTCACAGTGGTCAGTAACAACTATCATCATTGTTGTCGTCATAATTCCACCACCTTATATTCTATCATCATTTTCAATATTAACTTTATAGTTACTATTTCATAGTTTATCTCTTCCATTTAATCTTCTTATTACTTCTTTTGTAATCGTTTGATTATTATAAAAAACCACTGTAAATTATTTCTCTGTGGATGACTCTTTCTCGTGTAACAAGATCTCTGTACAAATCGATTTTATGTATATGATTTTCCTCATTTAGAGGTCAATAACTGATAAATCTTTTAGTTCGAATGCAAACTTCACTCTGAAAGAGAATGCTGTTTCTTTAATTATGTAATGTGTATTTAGATTGAACTAACGATTACGAAGAATCATATTAAAAGAGAAATGCCTTTTGTTAAAACCAGATACCAGTAAAAAACTCCACACCAGTGTGTTTCTATATAAACAAACCTTTTTAAAGTAGAAATTTATCGTTTACTAGTTAGATTTGACAAATAAGTGTGAGAAACTTGGCTATACCATGTACCACTTCAAGTTTAATCATATAGAACACAGGCTTAGTTTGATGCAATACAGACTGGACCATTAGCTACATTGATTATGTTGAAGCCTCTAAACTTGCTACCTCCAATTGCTCTTATGATTTAGTCATGTACCAGATTGATTTGATCAGATATCATGAATAATGGAAGCATGATATTATAATTGGCCAAGAATAATTTGATGCCAACTTAATTCCTACACGGGCGTTTAAAAGGAAAAACAAAGCCTATCCATAAATCACCGTTAAATGACAGTTTGTCAATAGTAAAGACCAATAACAGTACCTTTCAAACGTTATAAACCGTATTCATACCGCTGCCATAATCTCTTCGTTTAGACCCGATTGCAATCCTGTCATCTTTTAACATATTCAGGTTTGGGGCCAGCAAGCGTGTATAGCGATCAAAATAGAGAAGTTGCTTGATAAGAAGTGCAAATTCACGCGGAAACTTTAGTCCATAAGCTTCACTCACGCGTACCTTCAAATACAATATAAAACATAGATCAGCCAACATCATCCATTCATTCTTTAGAAGGAAAATGTTATTTCTCTCTCATGGGCTAAAGAGTTAATTTGCCTCTCTACATGTGCCACAATGACCCATCAAAGAAGATTTAGCACAAAATTGAGTGATGTGTCATTTTGTGCATGACAAGGCATTTGAGTGTGCATAGATATATTTACAAGATCTGGTATGTTTAATGCCAAAACATTCGGCAATGACTTCCTGCTAGAACATACCAAAAATCATCATTTGGGAATGACTTCTTGCTAGAACATGCCAAAAATCGTCATTTCACAATGAATTCTTGCTAGAACATTCCAAAGAGTCATTATTTTTATATCTTATCCCCGTACAATGATTTCAATACAATTCTCAGCATTTTATATGATGATTTCACAGTTGTTGCGCATGGCAAAGTGTCAGGAATTACCAACTTAAGAAAACACTATTGTTAAACCTATCCAAGTAAAAAAAAAAAAAAAAAAAAACCAGACCAAGGTCCATCAACAAACAGCAGTCCAAGGTCCAGCAACCAACAGCCGTTGAGAATGTGTATACTAAAGTCTCAACCTAAAGATCCACTGAGGTAATGGATGGCAAATAATATATCTGAGTTATGATCATTCACTGGTTGTTGGTCCAGGCCAAGTTTACTAATTGGACATGCCAGGCTATGGAAAACTAAGCTTTCATATAATTAAGGAAGTATAATTGGAATTATTTCAAACCGTTTTATAAGCACGAACAATAGATTGTCATGAGAAAAAGGCAATCTACTAGCCATGGTATTCCTCAAAACAAAAACATCTCTGAATACAAATCTATACAAGAAGCAAGCTTTAGGTCTCGACTAAAGAAGATCTCCAAGATAGGATGAAGGGATTTAGGAAACAGTTATGTTTGGGGATATGATGGTTGCTGGAAGTACCACATAGCATAGCTACTAGTCGGGAATTCAAAGTAAGTTCAAATTAGAGTTGAACTAGTAAAGAATTTGAACTTCTAATGCCTAAAGGTCAATCATTTGAGGAACTCTGGATGTCTAGTATACATCCATGTGCCCAAGGAGAAAAGGAAGAAGTTAGAGCCTTCTGGGAAGAAGGGTACTTTTGTGGAATACAACAAGACTTTGAACACCTACAGGATCTATGTTCCAAGACAGCATCAGATCGAGGTTAGATGAGATGTTTTTTGATAAGGAGGTAGCCTTTAGGAGGTCTTGAGAGTCTCATATGGAGATTGATAGTAACGAGCATGAGGCTCTGAATGATGCAGGTACAGATCCCTCTAGTCCAATTGTTCATCCTTCAGACTATTAGGAAGAGTTAGTTGAGCCAGCAGAGCCAATGGACCAACCTAGAGATGTTGTAAGGACCAAGAAGAGGCTTTTGTGGCTTTGTGACACTTTGTAGGATGCAGAGAGGCATGCAACTCCTAGGGGTACTTTCAGGGAGAGCAAATGACCATAGAGGTTCTCGAGCTATATGGCATTAATGAGCCACATCATTGATTCCGAACCTTCCAGTTATGAGGAGGTAGTAGAACAACAGGTTTGGAGGGATGCCATGATGCAAGAGTATCAGTGCATCATAAAGAACGATGTGTGGGAGATAGTTCCTAGACTTGAGGGGAAGTCAATAGTGACTTCCTAGTGGACCTATAAGATCAAGCATGCAGCAAATGGCAACATCAAGAATAAAAAAGCGAGGTTTGTGGCGAGAGGGTTCTCCTAGAAAGAGGGAAAGGACTATGAGGAGACTTTTGCTCCAATCGCTAGGTACATTTCCATCAGGACTATTATTTCTCTTGCTTCAGTTACGGGTTGGAGGTTACATTAGATGGATGTATAGATTACATTCCTCAATGATGTGATTAAGGAGGAAGTGTAAATAGAGCAACCTTAGGGCTTTGTGATACATGGGAATGTGTTCCATGTTTGCAGATTGAAGAAGGCTGTGTACAGACTCAAGTAGGCATCTAGGGCATGGTATTCCAGGATTGATGGATACTTGATGAGTTTGGGCTTCACCAAGATTGATGCGGATCCTAACCTTTACTACAAGGTTGCTAATGGTGATCCTTTGATCTTGGTGTTGTATGTTGATGATCTGTTCCTTACTTGGGCAGAGAGGCTCATTGTCGGGTGCAAGAGGGAGTTGACTTCAGAGTTTGAGATGAAGGATCTTGGCCAGATGCATTATTTCTTGGGATTGGAGGTGTGGTAGAGGCCAGATGAGATCTTCCTTGGATAGGGAAAGTACACAGTGCAGATCTTGAGGAGATTTGATATGTTGGACTACAAGTCAATGGCTACACTTATGATGACTAATCTAAAGAAGTTGAGTGATTTTGCTTCAGATTCAGATTTGGTGGATCCCATGCTGTACAAGCAGTTGATTGGATCCTTGACGTACCTGGTTAACACCAGGCTAGATATTTGCTTTGCATTGAACACCTTGAGCCAACATATGGTTGCGCTGAGGCATGTACACTGGGTTGCAACGAAGCATGTTTTGAGGTATCTGCATGGTACAGTTTGATATGGTTTGAGATATGTCTCAGGTGGTGAAGTGAGGTTGCAGGGATATATTGATTCTGATTGGGCACCTCGAGGTACTGCTTCAGCTTGGGATTGGCTATGATTTCCTAGTTAAGAAGGAAGCAAACTTCTGCCACACTCAATACAACAGAGAAAGATTATATCACAGCCTATGCCGCACGTTTGGAAGCAGTATGGCTTCAAAAGTTGCTTGCAGGGCTATTTGATCAGGAGCTTGAGACGACCTTAATACATTGTGATAATCAAAGATGTGTTAAACTTTTGGAGAATCCAGTATTTCATGACAAGTTGAAGCACATTGAGATCAAATATCACTTTATCTTACATAAGGTGCAAAAGGGAGCAGCGAAGCTCCAGTACATATCCACAAATGAGCAAATTGCTAACATTCTCACCAAGTCTTTGTCTAGGGGGAAGTATGTATACTTCTGAGACAAGCATGGAGTGATGTAGAATGGCTCCCTTGCTGAGAGGGAGTGTTGATGTTTTTGTAGCATCATGAAGACATTCTCCCACAGGGTCATGCTGATTTGAGTAGTGGAGGATAGTACATTCACCCACGGGGCCATGTTGATTTAGCTAGGAGTGAATGGCCTAGGGGCAGACTTTCTCCCATGGGGTCATGCTCATTTGACTAAGGGAGATTGATGCATTTACTTGTGCAACCATGCTGATTTGGCTAGGGGTAAATGGCCCACGATGCTCACATTGTGCTTCGGGATGAAGTGATTTATTTTTTATAGAGCAGGTTTGAATTGTTTATTGATCGGGGTTTTTCATCCAACAAATGGGTAAAAAATTCTAGTCTAATGTAGAGTTGTAATGTAGGCTCCATTAGTGAAGGGGTTTCTTGTGATAAGAAGCCACCTTGATGGGTCTCTACTCCACATTAGAGCTCTATATAAATAGATAGCAAGTGAGAGGCAAATCATCATCACAACAAGCTCATTGAATCTTTTCTAGTGGGGGAGAAATTCATCCAAGGAGAAAATATGTTGCTAGAGATCATCTATTCTATCTCTCTCCTATTTTGCACATGTGAGAAGCACTGTTTGACCAACACATTGACTAAAGTTGACCAAGTTGTATTTGATTGAGTTTGACTAAGAGTTGACCATCAGTTTGATGTGAGTTTTTGGAGATACTGTCACTCTTCACTTGAATCAAGGTTAAACTATTCATCAACAAGATGTGTTGTATGTACCCGATTTGAAGAAGAACCTGGTATCTATTTCTGCGATGGAAGACAAAGGCTTCAAGGTAGCATTCATTGATGGAAAGTTATGTGTTGTCGCGCAGAGTGTCTAGGCACCGCGACAACGCTCAGACCAGGGGTTGTTACCTTGATCCCCGATCTCTCCGTTTAAGCCGTCTCCCTATAGCAGGTTAAGGGGGGTAGACCCTATGGGATAAAGGAAGACCAATTGGGAACCCGCTGGCTTGGAAGACACAGTAGGGGAAAACAAGCGCTTGATCGATTTTAGAATTTGATTAGATGGTTAAATGCTTAAAACCAACGCCTTATGGAGTTAATGAAAACCAATTAATTACTTAGTTGTTGCTGCTTATGAAGTAATTTAATGATTGCTTGAAAATATTTACAAAATTTCCAACATGTAACGAGCATTATATAATCCAAGCAATGATTAATTTCACCAGATGCAAGATATTCAAAAGATGCACAAAACTTTAGCAATTAAACTTCAAAAGATCAAATGCTTTAAATAACCATAAAATTTAAATGCTAACCAGTTACCACTTTCATATAGCTAATCTTTAGATAAAATTTAAGCGCATTTGACTATATAAAAATGACAAACATTAATCCCACATTTAAAATCTTTTAGCCTTAGCGAAAAGGATACACCCAAAGTTGTAAATGCAACAAATCCTTAAGTGAATATGCCAAGACTAAATGTGACAAAATATTTCAATTTTTTTTTTTTTTAATAAAATAAAAAACTAAATTCTAAAATAAGAGCAAACCAAAATCTAAAAAAAACTTTTTATGATTTTATGATTTTTTATATTTTTGTTAATTTTTTATTATTTTTTATGCTATAAAGTTCTAAATTTAAAATTAAAATATAACAAAACTAAAGCCTAAAAAAGAAAAAAAAAGGAACTTTTTTATGCCTATTTTAATATTATTTTTTAAAGTCAAAATTTAAACATAACAAAATTAAGTTTTTATAAATCTAAAATCTAAATAAAAATTCAAATCTAAAACCTAAATCAAATCTAAAATTTTATTTTTTATTTTTTGAAAACTAAACTAATCCTGAGAAATATCTGACTCTAAGACTAAAACTATAAAATCAAAAAGTAAGTAAATAAAACTAAAAGCCTAAATAACAAAAAAAAGGAACTAACACCTAATAGTAAAAATGAAAATGAAATTTTTTATATTTTTTATATATTAAAACATAGTTCATAAAAAAAATACGCTAACCTAAGTGACAGTAAAATTCTAAACTAAAATTTAAATGTGTAAAACAAAAAAATAAATCTAACCCTAAATCATGAATACGCTAAGCATAAAAAAAATCGCAATGTTTTATTGTGTGCAGGTGACGGCAGAAAGGAAAGCGAAGGAGAGCAGCTCGCTGAAGCCACGGGAATGAGGGCCAAGAGTAGATCAATGGCTGGAAGACTGCGTGAAGACTGCGTTTGGAGGTAGTGTACAGAGCTGAGTGTTTGCAGTGTGGAGAGCGAATGGGTTTGACGAAAAAATCATGTGGAGGAACGACGTGGGCAGGACGATGGGTGTAGCAGATGGAGAAGGATAAACGCAGATCGAAATTGAAGCTTGTTGTGTGGATAGCAATTTCGGAAAGGACTGGCAACGTGAAAGGGTAGTGGGGGCAGGATGCGGATTTGGAAAAGTGTTGGCAGCAGGGTGGAGTTAGTATAGTAGCAACAAAGCTTGTGGGCCTTTAAAAATTTCGAAGATTTTCTGCGGCAATAAAACCCCATTGGGCATCCAATAAAAAATTTGCAAGAGCCTAAAAGTATTTTCTAGAAAATTTAAATTTTTTTTTAATCAACTCAGCTTCAGATTTCTTGAAACCCTCATAAAAAAAAATTTCAGATCTGAAAATGAATGACTTTAAAACCCCTGGACTGCAAAATGTTGGTTAATATTCCTAAAAAACAATTTTTATGAACCCTAGCGATCAAATGGCTTGGAAAACATCGAATTTCTTCAAAAACCTTTTCCAGAAAACCCCTGCAAGAGCTGATCTTGAGGCCAGATCTTACCCTCTAGGGCCTAAATCTGGCTTCAGACAAAATGTTTTCTTCTAATCAGCAAACTTGCAATAACAAAAAATTAACACCTAGAAATAATATGTGCAAGAAAAAAGCTAAAACCCTAAAACCAGCTAAATAATTATAGTATTCACAGTTTAAAGGCTTTAAATAGCCAGATTTGTCAGTATGCTACTAGAAATTTTAATGATAAGTCCGGGATCAAAACCAGCTGGGCTCTTCAGAAAATTCAATCCGGGAGTTGGCTGGTTCAACCGAGAACTTCTTTGAACGCGCGGTAAACTCAAAATCAAGGATTTCCTGCACAACTTAATTCAACCATTAACAAAGAGGGGAAAAACAATACCAAAATCCAGATCTAATGGAGATACTTGCCATCATTTTCAGAAATTTAACTACCATTCAAACCCTAGCGACTAAACAAGATACTTGTGTTTAAAATCACTCTTCATAAAGCTATCATCAATGGCTGAAATTAAAATCATGCACAGAAATAAAACATCTTACAGCATTTCCGGAAGAGTAACACTAGCAAGATTTCAACCCCAAAGTCTTTCTTTATTGCACATGAAAAATGATTACAAGAGAGCTTTTTTTAGCATAAGACTCCCAGATCGAATCCATCTGAAATGACCTTTGACACCCTATTTAAAGAAAAATTTCCTCGATGGCTAGTTTGAGTGATCCATGTCAAAGTGATCTCGACCGTCGATGAGGATCAAAATCTCTTTTAATCTCATCCGTCGAAATTTTAAATGCATTTTAATATATTAAAAAATTAAAATTTTGCATTTATTTCCTCAAAACTTTGACTTATTATTATTTTATTTCATTTTATTTATCTATTTATTTATTATTTTTATATTTTTACCTTTTTTATTTTATTTTTTATTTAAAGGGACCCTCAAACTTAGCCTTTGAAAAAATCACCTAGGACCTAGGACTAAGGAGGGGATAAAACATTTTCTAACCCTCAAGACACTTTACATTATGATTTTTATATTTTTACATCTCAAAGGGGAAAACCCATTTGACATAGACCCTCATAAACCATCTAGTTCTCCGACACAAATATAATCTAGTAGATCAAGCAATTTGTAATAACCTAACCAAATAGTTAGGATTATTTCCAGATTACTTTTACATAGACTCAAAGCACACTAGGATTCCCCTAAGATTCTAATGACAAAATCTATTCCAGCTTTGGGATTAGGCTAAAGGAAAACTCTGCCGACCATGGGTCGGTGAGACAAAAAACCTTCCAGAACGTAGATCATCACTAGAAGATTAGGTTTACCTAGGCAAATACATACATGACACAGATTTGCTAAGATTATTTACAAATTTACACATGCAGACTGGGTTTACAAAATAATATGATCACGCTGATGATAATAGTTGAATGGCACAACAATGTTGATCAGGTGCTATCCCTTTTGCGATCAAAAGGGGGTGTACTGCTATGGGTAGTTGACACGTAGTGGTCAACATCTGGCTCTACTTGGGGACACGTTGTTGCACTGTAGGAATGTGAGAACCCAGAATCTCAATCCATGCAACACAATGAAACATAAGTAGCATCCATCCAAAAGTCATCATATAATATTAAGCACAGGAAAGATATAAACTCTTCATTTATTAACTATCTAGTAACATGAAAAGTAAATCTAATCCTAAAATAGAAATGAAAATGATGGAAAAAAACAAGTAGGGTTAGAAATACCGAGGATGCCCCATGGCATCAAATGCGTTCAATATAGTGTATATTGAGCATTTGCCTGCTTTCAGGTAAATCTGTCAGTTGCTTCTCGGATGTGTCATGTCCAATTCTGCATACAGTAGGACTTTTTCCTATCCGAAAATCAAGTTGCTCGCGGCCATCTGATGCATCAAATTTTCTTCTCGTTCTCTTTCTCTTGTTTTTTTCTTTGTGGAACATTCTGCTTCAAAACTATCAGATGAAGTATGTGTGATTTGTCTTTCTTCATTTTGCATCTAATCTTTATTGTTTTCAATTTTATCTGGGTCACCTTCAATTAACCACCTTTCAATTGAACCAATGACCTTCTCATAATAAGATGGAGCTTGTTGCAGCAGATAAGGAGGCTTCTGATCTATTGACGTTTCCTGATTTCTTTCATCCTCTGACCGCCGTTGAAATTTCTATACCTGTATGGTAATGGCATCCATCTGGCTAGAGTGTTCAACCTTCATAGCATTGATTTCCTTGGCATGGTCTTCTTCCATATCTTTTATTACTTTATCATTCTTTTTCTTTATGGTCATCAAGCGATGCTGCATAGAGTTTATCTCTTTCTTATGATTTGCTTGCATGGTAGCCAACTAATTATTATAATTGAATGTCATGATAGTCATTTTTTCATCCATAGTTAATAACTTGTTTTGCATAGAATTAATTTCCCTATCATGATTAGCTTTCATGGTTTCCATTTCCTTATCTCGCTTTTCAAGGTGGGTGTATAAAGTTCTCATATCATTAGCATAATCAGTTACAAATTTTTGTTGATTTATCTCCATATTTTTTACCAGCCACAATAGTTCTTCTATAAATTGCTTCTGATTTTCCCTTTCATTGTCGACACCAGTGTTGATAATATTGGTATCGGGAAAATATCGACGAGGGTCCAGAAAATATCTTATCGGCAATATCGGCAAATATCGACAAGCATAAAAAATGCATAGTATATTCATTTTTTTCATATTTTTAAACATATAAAGCAATAACAACATGAAATAAACACATTGGCATATAAATATGAAGAAAACACTGATATATATGATGTCAAATAGAAATGATATATCAAAGGCGATACCAAATCCTGCTGATCCCTGATAATTGTCCATTCAAGGACTCAAATGTGGAGAACCAATACAAAATAACATCACATATATAAAAGTATCTCATCATCATGAGTTATATGTAGCATAACAAATAAAACTAGCAGCTATCTATCTGAAATCATTTCCCTCTCCCCCTTTTACGGGAAAACATGATGGGTTGTTTGCCAGGCCTGCTCCTACTAGTAGAAGGCCCTGACCCTGCCTCTGCACCTAATGTCAAATAATGAGTCCTAGGTATGGGGCTATGCTCTCCTATATCTATAGCAGATGGTGTTGATGCTAATGCTCCCGTAGTGTCCTCCTCCTCCTCCTCCTGCTCCTCCTCTAAGTGCTGCTGCTCCTCTGACTCGAGTCCTCCTCTTGCTACCTCTGCTCTAATGGATCATCTGCCACTGGCTCTAACCATGAAGGTGACTCCTCCAATATGGGCTCCTCAAACTCCACCCTCCATGGAGACAATACATCAATATTGTCTAAGGAAATGGCATCTGGATCCATTAGTGATTCTATTTGCCTCACTTGAAGTCGGATGTTGTAATGCACATACACCATATCGTTGAGGCGTGTGAACTCCAACCTGTAAGAGTGTTAAAAAAGTAATGAGTCTTGACTCTTGACTCTTGACACTTGAAGGTCATAAATTAAAAATTAAAAATTACAATAAGTGTAATTGCTCAACTGAAGGCTTGAGCTCAAAGTTATACCTGTTGCGCTTTTTGGCATGTATTTTCTCAAATACACTCCAATTGCGCTCACACCCTGAAGAGCTACATGTTTGATTCAAGATTCGTATGGCCAATTTTTGCAAATTTGGTGCCCTTGCACCATAGCTTCGCCACCAAATA
>APFE031013003.1:236477-249362 GCA_000404065.3 Pinus taeda | reverse complement strand
TTAAAATATAACAAAACTAAAGCCTAAAAAAGAAAAAAAAAGGAACTTTTTTATGCCTATTTTAATATTATTTTTTAAAGTCAAAATTTAAACATAACAAAATTAAGTTTTTATAAATCTAAAATCTAAATAAAAATTCAAATCTAAAACCTAAATCAAATCTAAAATTTTATTTTTTATTTTTTGAAAACTAAACTAATCCTGAGAAATATCTGACTCTAAGACTAAAACTATAAAATCAAAAAGTAAGTAAATAAAACTAAAAGCCTAAATAACAAAAAAAAGGAACTAACACTTAATAGTAAAAATGAAAATCGAAATTTTTATATTTTTTATATATTAAAACACAGTTCATAAAAAATACCTAACTTAAGGGATAAAGTAAAATTCTAAACTAAAATTTAAATGCATAGAACAAAAAAAAAATCTAACCCTAAATCATGAATACGCTAAGCATAAAAAAAATCGTAATGTTTTATTGTGTGTGTAGGTGACGGCAGAAAGGAGAGCAAAGGAGCGCAGCTTGCTGAAGCCACGGGAATGAAAGCCAAGGGTAGATCGATGGCTGGAAGACTGCGTTTGGAGGCAGCGTACAGAGCTGAGTGTTTGCAGCATGGAGAGCGAATGGGTTTGACGGCAGAACCGCGTGGAGGAAAGGCGTGGGCAGGACGATGGGTGCAACAGATGGAGAAGGATAAACGTAGATCAAAATTGAAGCTTGCTGTGTGGATAGCAGTTTGGGAAAGGACTAGCAGCGTGAAAGGGTAGTGGGGGCAGGATGTGGATTTGGAAAAGCGTTGGCAGCAGGGTGGAGTTCGTATAGCAGCAACAAAGCCTGTGGGCCTTTAAAAATTTCGAAGATTTTCCGCGGCAATAAAACCTCACTGGGCATCCAACCAAAAATTTACCAGAACCTAAAAGTATTTTCCAGAAAACTTAAAATTTTTTTGAATCAACTCTGCTTCAGATTTCTTGAAACCCTCATAAAAAAAAATTTCAGATCTGAAAATGAATGACTTTAAAACCCCTGGACTGCAAAATGCTGGTTAATATTCCTAAAAAACAATTTTTATGAACCCCAGCGATCAAATGGATTGGAAAACCTCAAATTTCTTCAGAAACCTTTTCTAGAAAACCCCTGCAAGAGTTGATCCTGAGGCCAGATCTTACCCTCCAGGGCCTAGATCTGGCTTCGAACAAAATGTTTTCTTCCAACCAGCAAACCTGCAATAATAAAAACTGAACACCCATAAATAAAATGTGCAAGAAAAAAACTAAAAACCCTAAAACCAGCTAAATAATTATAGTATTCACAGTTTAAAGGCTCTAAATAGCCAGACTTGTCAGTATGGCACAATTTTTTTTTTTTTTAAGATTTTAAGTTCGATATGAGGTGCTTCAGAAAACCCTTTATGCATCCACAACATAAATTTTAATGATAAGCCCGGGGTCAAAACCAGCTGGGTTCTTCAGAAAATTCAATTTGGGAGTTGGTTGGTTCAGCCGAGAACTTCCTCGAACGCCTGGTAAACTCAAAATCAAAGATTTCCTGCATAGCTTAATTCAACCATTAACAAAGAGGGAGAAAACGATACTAAAATCCAGATTTAATGGAGATACCTGCCATCATTTTCAGAAATTTAACTACCATTCAAACCCTAGTGACTAAACAAGATCCCTGTGTTTAAAATCACTCTTCATAAAGCTATCATCAATGGTTGAAATTAAAATCATGCACAGAAATAAAACATTTCACAGCATTTCCGGAAGAGTAACACTAGCAAGATTTCAACCCCAAAGTCTTTCTTTATTGCACATGAAAAATGACTACAAGAGAGCTTTCTATAGCAGAAGACTCCCAAATCGAATCCATCTCAAATGACCCTTGACACCCTATTTAAAGAAAAATTTCCCCAATGGCTAGTTCGAGTGATCCATGTCAAAGTGATCTCGACCGTCGATGAGGATCAAAATCTCTTTTAATCTCATCCGTCGAAATTTTAAATGCATTTTAATATATTAAAAAATTAAAAATTTGCATTTATTTCCTCAAAACTTTGACTTATTATTATTTTATTTCATTTTATTTCATCTTTTTATTTATTATTATTTATTTATTAGTTTATTTTTTACTTTTTATGTTTTATTTTTTAATTTAAAAGGGCCCTTGAACTTAGCCTTTGGAAAAATCACCTAGGACTTAGGACTAATGAGGGGATAAAACATTTTCTAACCTTCAAGACACTTTACATCATGATTTTTACATTTTTACATCTCAAGGGGGAAAACCCATTTGAAATAGACCCTCATAGACCATCCAATTCTACGACACAAATATAATCTAGCAGATCAAGCAATTTGTAATAACCTAACCAAATAGTTAGGATTATTTCCAAATTACTTTTACATAGACTCGAAGCACACTAGGATTCCCCTAAGATTCTAACGACAAAATCTATTCCGGCTTTGGGGTTAGGCTGAAGTTGCCGACCATGGGTCAGTGAGACAAAAAACCTTCTGGAGCGTAGATCATCACTAGCAAATTAGGTTTACCTAGGCAAATACATACATGACACAAATCTGCTAAGATTATTTACAAATTTACACATGCAGATTGGGTTTACAAAATAATATGATCAGGCTGATGATAATAGTCGAATGGCATGGACATGTTGATCAGGTGCTATCCCTTTTGCGATCAAAAGGGGGTGTACTGCTATGGGTAGTTGACACGTAGTGGTCAACAATATGTATTTGGCAAAGAAACCCTAAAGATGAATTTACTCTTGGATTTAGGGTTGATGGTCTCTATCAAGTTCGTGGAAGTCCTTTGGGAGCATTGGTGTGGTACTTCTCTTCAATGTGAAATATGGCACCGAAGATTTTCCCACTTACATTACAAAGCCTTCCCTGGGGTAAGGAAGATGGTCACAGGGATGCCCAACATTAACATGAACCATGAAGGAGTTTGCTAGGGTTGTGCATCTGGGAAACAAGGGACCATTCCCTTCTAATGAAAGCAAGACGACAAATATTTTTCAATTGGTCCATTCTAACCTGTCTGGTGCCCTTGCCCATAACCTCATTGGGAGGATACATACACTATGCAATCTTTGTGGATGACTTCTCACACAAAACATGGATCTATTTCTTGAAGAGGAAGGATGGAGTGTTCAAATAGTTTCGTTCTTTCAAGGCATTGGTGGAAAATCAAACAGGGAAGAAAATCGAGACATTGAGGATCGATAATGGAACCAAATATGAGTAAAATGAATTCAGTGACTTTTGCAAAGAGGTAGGCATTAAGAGGGAGACAATTGTTCCATACACTCTTGAGTAGAATGGTGTTGCTGAAAGGAAGAATTGAACAATTATGGAAGCCACTCGTGCCATGATCTATGATCAAGATCTACTGAAATTCTTATGGGTTGGCATTAAGAGGGAGACAATTGTTCCATACACTCTTGAGCAGAATGGTGTTGCTGAAAGGAAGAATCGAACAATTATGGAAGCCACTCATGCCATGATCTATGATCAAGGTCTATTGAAATTCTTATGGGGAGAATCTGCCAACACTGTCGTATATGTTCAAAATAGGAGTCCACATCAAACTTTGGATTTCAAGACACCTAAGGAAGTTTTCACTGGTAAGAAACTTGATGTTTCTCATTTTAGAATATTTGGTTGTTGGTATACTTTCATGTTCCTAAAGAGAAAAGGAATAAGTTGGAACCCTCCGTGAAGAAAGGTATATTCGTTGACTACAGCGAAAATTAAAAGGCATAGAGAATCTATGTACCTGGTCAAAGAGATGTGGAAGTAAGTTATGATGTCACTTTTGATGAATACATTGCCCTTGGTAAAGCCAAAGATCTCCCCATCTTATGGAACGACGATGAGGGTGCTGCCGAAAAATAGGATGAACCCCGGACGAATGAGCCTATGTTTGATGTTGAAGGCCCGATGGATCCTATTGATCCACCTCCTGGTGATCTCTCTACCTCAAGGAAACGACCACTATGGCTCAAAGACACTTTCGAAAATGCTGAAAGACATATTGCTCCAAGAGGGACATTTCACGAAAGTAACAAGCCGAATAGGTACCAAGGGTACTTGGCTGCCATGAGTACTATTGTTCAAGTTGAACCTTGCACATTCGAAGAAGTTGTAAAGCAACAAGTATGGAAGGATGCAATGAATGAGGAATATGAATCGATAATGAAAAATGATGTTTGGGACGTGGTGCCTAGACCTAAGGAGAAGTTCGAGGTCAGCTCTAAATGGATTTACAAAATTAAACATGGAGCTGATGGGAGCGTTGAAAAATATAAGGCCAGGTTCGTAGCTCTTGGCTTCTCTCAAAAAGTAGTGGGCTATGACGAAATATTTGCATTGGTTTCCCGATATACCATTATCCAATCTATTATTTCTCTCACTGTCAATCAAGGATGGAGCCTACATAAAATGGACATCAAAATTGCTTTCTTGCATGGCTCGCTTAAGGAGGGAGTCTACTTGGAACAACCTCAAGGGTTTGAAGTACAAGACAGAAGGACACATGTTTGTCGGTTGAAGACAACTCTCTATGGGTTGAAGCAAGCCCCTAGGGCTTGGTATGAAAGAATTGACAATTATTTTATGAAGCTAGGTTTTACTAGAAGCTATGCTGATCCAAACCTATACTTCAAGGTTGAAAAGGACATGCCTCTTATTTTTGGTCCTTTATGTTGATGATCTCTTTTTAACAATTGCAGACACTCTCATTTATCAATGCAAGAGGGAGTTAACTTTTGAGTTCAAGATGAAGGACCTAGGATTAATGCATTACTTCCTAGGCCTGGAGGTTTGGCAAAAGCCAGGCGAGATTTTCTTTTCTCAAGGAAAATACATTGTGAAACTGTTAGAGAGATGCAGGATCATGGAATGCTAGTCTATGCCTACTTTGGTGGAACTCAACTTCAAGAAGCTATGTGGAAGTGTTGTTGGGCTCGAATTAGCAAACCTTTCCGAGTATAGACAACTTGTGGGGGCCCTAATGTTCTCGGTAATCTCCCGACCAGACATATGCTTCGCTGTAAATACTTTGATTCAATTTATGGTTGAGCCTCATCACATACATTGGATTACTGCTAAGAATCTCTTGAGATATCTTCGCGGCACAATCGACTATGGGATGAGATACACTGCCGAGAATTTGAGGCTACATGGATATTCTGATGCTGACTAGGCTGGGAGTGTGGTGGATAGAAAGAGCACATCAGGATGTTGCTTCTCATTGGGATTTGCTTCGATTTCTTAGATGAGCAGGAAGCAGAAATCGATTGCTCTAAGTACCGCTGAGACTAAATATATTGCAACTATTATGGCTTGTTGTGATGTTGTGTGGTTGAGAAAGCTTTTCAGTGAGCTATTTGAGCATGTGCTGGATAACACTGTTATCTATTGCGATAACCAGAGTGGGATTCGCCTTTTAGAGAATTTCGTGTTCCATGACTGCTCCAAGCACATTGATATCAGGTACCACTTTATTTAGGATATGGTACAACGGAGAGCAATAAGGCTCCAACACATTAGCCCTAATGAACATATCGTTGACATCCTCACTAAGCCCTCAAGTAAGGTAAAACTCTTAGCCTTTCGAGAAAGAGTTGGAGTCGTAGAAGGACCCTCCCATAAGGCTCTCGCTTGAGTTGGACATTGAGCTCTGGGAGTTCCTGGGGGCTTGGGGTACTTCTTGGAGTTATGTGCGACCATAGGGTGAGGGGTTCACCTTCCCTTGTGATACCCCATGTCGATATATGAGAGCCTAGGGTGAGTGGTTCACCTTTCCCAATCGCTGATGATATATGGATAGGATGAGTGGTTCACCTTCTCCTATGGCATATGAGTCAGATGAGTGGTTCACCTTGTCCTACGGATGCCCCAGCATATATCCTACCCATGTAGTCCGGGACTCTTTGGGAAGTACCTTTCATCTGGCCAATGAGTTGGGAAAAGAGGATAGGGACTATACCACTACAGATGGATGCATCATGTACTGTCGTACTCCCTATGTCTAGGTGCATGATGTTCAACAACTTGATTTGGGATCAAGTTTGATTGGGGTTCTACCCCTACTTATGTGGATTGACTTTTGTCAGTGGAGAGTGGCAAGGTCTTGCGACTCACTCTCAATCAATTCTTTGTCATGTTGATTTGGGGTAGCATTAGATGTGCTCTAGCCACAAAAATTGGTGGAGAGGCTAAAGCACATGAGATCTCCAATACGTAGAAATGGTTTGGGTAGATTCTAAACAGTTTGGAAGATATTAAAATAATTAATATTTTTAATGGAGTCCTTAGGTCTAAACTTAGGGAAAATAAAGTATTAATGTGAATTAATATAAAACTGTGTTAGAAGGATCCAAAAGTCATGGATCAAGCCAGAGATAATCTTAGCCGTTGATTAGGGACTTAATCTCGGACATTGATTTGTCAACAAGAAAAGTATATAAGGAGGCTTGAGGGTCACTTGGAGAATACACCATAGTGATCAATCATTCTATTCTCTAGAGCGGGGTTTGCTAAGAGAGATAGAATCAATGATCAGCAGCGAGGGGCAGTGAATACATAGCAAAGAGGCAGAGTTGGTACCAGAGAGACAGTGCAGAGCCTGGGGAGGTTGATGTAGAGATAGCTGGGTACTACACAGAGGCAGCCAGGAACTGCGCAGAGCCAAGAGAGGCCAGCATGTGAGACGCAAAGGGTCTAGGGGCTGACGCAGAAGCTCCAGAAGCTGACATAGAGGCTAGCAAAGCTGACACAGGGCCAAGAGGCAACACTGGAAGGATTTCGTGGTACACACTGGGTCCTACTGAGCCGGGTAGGGTGATGCACTCCCTATCAAAGTGACGCAGAAGTGGAAGCTGCTATTGTTGGTGTGGGAATGTTCATCCAGTGGTTATTCAGCCGGAATATCTGTCTCTGAGGAGAGGTACTGCTGCCGAGGGCATTCTTTGTTGGGTGAGCCATTTCTGGCACCCTCGCTGTATTCTGAAACTGCATAATAATAAAAAGCTTTGAATAGCTGCACCGGTTTTCCTGCATTGGGTTTTTTCGGGGACATTGGTCCAAAGATAATGGTGTCACTTGTGTGCTTGTTTTTTTTTAGTTGATGATTTGTAGATGTTGATACTCTACTTGTGTTTATTTTCAGTATTGACTTGGTAAATAACTTGTTAAGTAATTAAACAAGTAGGAAGAAATAAACCAGATAGTACAAGAAGAATTTCTAATGGGTTAAGCTTAGAAATTCCAACACTTCATTATCTATATCAATGTTCAGTAGAGTTGAGACGAGATGCAGAGATGGTACATGGTGACAAGATGGCATGATGATTGATGGTCAGATATTGGCAGGTGGAATTCTCCCTAGTTGAGAGGGTGTGTTAAAATTAGCAACTAGGGCCAAATTCCACTTTGGACAACTCATTTGATGGGGATAATTATTGCACTGAATTCTGGTTTTTGAGAGGACCAAAATCGATCTAAAAATCACTAATTTTGGACAAGGAGAAATATGTTTTTGAAGTCAAGCCCACACGTGTGAATTGTCAAGTTCGACCACATCATCATATAGGCTCATGAAGCCCAAGCGACATGTCTTTTGACCCTCAACAACATGTATAAATATGGATGACCTCAAACCTCATTTGACACCTCATCAACTCACATCCTTCTCTCTCCTCATCTAATTTGTTCGTAAAACTATTGAGCGACTGATATTTCTAACACGTGTGGCAGAAAGGATGACAAAAATTATAGGGTTGAAAATCTGATGTTTTTTTGTTGTTTGACCAGCACTAACTTTGACTTTCTGGGCAACTTTTGAATTCGATTTGCTGGGGGAATCTCTATCTCAACAGGCCGCATTTATTGGCACAAAAATCGAGGTGATCTGGGCACTTTGACCTGTGTTGACTTCAAGTTGACCGAATTTGACTACAGATTTGTTGACTGTTTTGGGTTGACTTTGACTAGTAAGAGAAGACGAGTTCCTCTCTCCTTTGACTGAGTTGTTTTGGGGAAGTTTGACTAGACTTTGACTATAGTTGACTTTCTGGTTAGGGCTGATTTGATTGCTGTTGACTGAGGGCAGAATTGCAGATTTGACAGGGTTGTTTTGGACAGTGATTTGGCAAGTCAATTTTGACTTTGACTTTGTATTATTGTACTCTCTTTCTCTTTGCTGGACATTTGATATAATAATAAGAAGAATTGATCAAAGGGTTTTACCCATCTTGGGCTTATCCCTGGCATTCGCCAGGTACTAGTGTTCTTTTGTCTTGGCTTGTCTTCTGCTTTTATTATTCATGTTCTATCTATAGTTATTGTCAATGTGGTTGATATTGGAAATTTCCAATGGGCTAACCAAAGGTCATTGAAGTAATTGTTGCAAGCATAGAACATACCATTGTTATCTAAAATTAACATTCATCCAACTACCTAGGGTGAGCATCCCATTTCCTGCTGCCTGTATTGGGAGCATCAAGGGGAAGCAATCAAACGCTCTATGATTGTAAGCAACACTGGGGAGTGATGGGTGGGTAGGTCCCCAAGGGTATTTTCAAGGGTCTACAGGGATACTAAAGAATAATCCTAGGGATGTCCCTCTCTCCACCTCGGATCTGCTAATAACCTAATCGAAGACCTGTCTTTGTTGAACATAGCATCCCCAGATGCTCAACAACATCCTCATTGAACCTATGGGAGTTGCACCCAATGGTACGCCTAATGCCCTTGTCCATAAGTCCCCTTGGAGGCAATTCTCTAAGAGCTCACTGTGCTGCACCATATGCCACTGCAAACCACCAAGTATCCCCATACCCATCAACATGCAATTGTACATTGCAACCTATCCCTATACATCACTAGATTCTCTTGCCTGCTGTTGTATCACCTTGTACGATCGGGTATCCCATATGCACCAATGCATCCATCACTCCACTAACAACCCCAATGTGGTGTGAGTCACTCCCCCTACTCCATGCTGTAAATCCATGCACCACGACACATCACCACTCATCTTCGTGCTCACTTGCAAACCACTGCTCAACGTTGTATGCTCCTACACGCCACTGGAAGCCATGGTTTAAAGTTGAGACAATACGTGTTGGCCTACACCCTACTGTAATATTCCTAATTAGCCATGGCTAATTGGAATATTCGATTTTGCTCAATTTTTCCTTCTATAGTTATTTATAAATAAAAAGGTGAGGAAAGGGGGACATAACTCACTTTTTGAATAAAGTCACTCCCTAGTAGCACAACGTTGTAACTTAAAAGGGGAGCCAAGGGGGCCAAAGGACCATGTAGGAGAAGAGGGCCCAGTAGGACACTTGGAGCGATTGCGCAGATGAAGAGGAGCACATGGCAAGAGAGAGGCTATGTTGGAGGAGGTGGGCCTTAGGGTTTGAGAGAGGCCAACGCTATAAAGGAGAGAGGAGCCTTCTCATTTTGGCATTCGATTATGTTGCATTTGAGCTAGTCACTTCGACTTAGAGCACGCTGGCTGTTTAGCCTGTTTGCAACACTGTTTAGTGCATCGAGTGTCTCTATTTGGAGATCTCACCCTTAGCCCCGGGGGACTTTGAGTGCCTGCTCGGGCAAGGTAGTTTCATCAGTCTTTTGTAGGAGGATTGATCTTTGGAGTTGAGGAGTAACTGAGCATTTTGATGACTGCGTAGTCTTGAGAGAGGAGGACGCAGTCTCTTTTGGTAGGAGCTCCTGATTGGGTTTATGTGGAGGATTTGAGCTTGGAGATTGAGCAAGGGATCAACCCTTGCATATTGGAGGATTTTGGTAGGGTCTTGGGCAGAGCTTTGGAGGATTCTCTTCAGTGGCAACGCAGAGCCTTGAGGGATAGCATAGATCCTCAAGGGGGTGATTTTCGGGGGTTAACTGTTTTAGAAAATCTTTCTGGGTTTTTCTAGGTTTATTGAGCAGAGGTTGATTCTAGAGTTTCAACGTTTTTCGAGGAGGTGAACAGCCCCAAATCCTCACTTGATTCTAGCAGTAGCAGCAGCATCGTAGTTCTCCAGCAACTTGGACGCAATTCAAAGAGAGGCCATTTCCTTACCATTTTGAGTGTATTTCTTCACTTGCCTTGTGCAAGTCGAGGTGCTATCTTTCTGATCACCTCTTGTACTCTGTCCATTACTTAGTACAATAAAATGGCTTAGCATTTCTCTCTGCATTTCGTGAGTATCTACTTATATTACATGTATACATTATTGTATGTTGCACCACTGTTATTTTTATCTCTTTGAGCTTCTCGGCTACTATACCACTTGTGTGTTTTTCTTCTATACTCTTAGATAGAGTCTGGAAAGGGCTAGGTAGCCCCTAGATCTCGTCCTCTTTTCAGAGGCGACATATCTAGTAAACGCCCTCCCAATCCATCTCTGGTTGGAGTTTGCTTGTGTCTGGGGGATATCCCTAAAAAGGGATATTACAGTGGTATTAGAGCAGAGATCTGGCTCAGCCTGTGGAGCCAACATAGTATGACACCCGAGGGAGAAGCCCTACATCTGTTACAGAGGTAGGAAATACAAAGATATTGAGCGTAGGTTGGAGAACACCTACGGAGAGGGAGACTGTGTTCGGGTGGTGGACACAGAACATGAGGAGCCTGTGGTGAACACAAAATAGGAGGAGCCCGTGGTGGATGCAGAGCAGGAGGATCCGATGGCAGATGAGGATGGGAAGAGATTTGCGGACATGCTCCTCAAATCAGTGCAGGATCTGTTGAGGCAGATCGAGGTGATGGGGTAGAGATTCACGGCGGTGGAGGCTAGACAGCGTGAGAACCCACGGGTTTTCCAGTTTGGTGAGGGATCGGGTACATCCCACCATTTGCTAGAACAGAGTACCACTTAGCGTGATACTACTCAGTAGCTTGCCTCACATGCCCCTACATGCTCTACTATGCCCACTTTCCTAGGAGCAGACACGGGGGCCGGAGCCCAGCAGGAGGCAGAGCCCTGTCATATGGGCGATTATTTTGCAGAGTACCAGGCCTATGGGCAGGAGTTCAGGGATGCTCTCTCATTCAGAGACTTTGTTCAGCTCCAGCGAGATAGTAGACCCCGCGACCATCACAAAGGATACCGGCATTATCACGATGGAGACACCCATCACACAGCTAGTAGATTCCACTTGCTTACATTTGATGGTTCATCAAACAACTCGACAAAGTCTTGGGTGGAGAAGTTGGACATCTATTTCTAGCTTAACCAGATGTGGGAGACAGAGGCCATCAAGGTGGCGACATTAAATTTGGATGGTGAGGCCAAGGACTGGTGGTTCCATGGGATGGTTACACTTGGACACTCCACAGTGACAACATATGCCGAGTTCAGCAGGAGATTGATAGAGAGGTTTGACCGGAGGGATCCAGAACAACACTTTGTTGAGCTGACGAGGCTCAAACAGACCGGGAGCCCAGAGACCTACATTGCAGACTTCTTGAGGGTTTCGGTGATGGTGCCAAATCTATCCGAGGCACGGAGGATCTACATGTTTGTTGAGGGGTTAGTAGAGCCACTTCACGGTCTAGTCAGATCCACTAGACCAGCCACACTCTAGGATGCTATTAGCAGGACCCGGGATTTACAGGATCCCTTACCCAGGACCCAGACACCTTATCCCTAGAGATAGGCTTCCTAGCTTAAGGGGAAGGATGTGAGGATTCTGCCTCCAAAGGGGAATCCAGGACGAGCACAGATTGATGATGATGCCAGGAGGGAGCTGAAGAAGAAGCGGTTGTGCTTTACCTGTCAGGATCCGTGGGCACCAGGACATAGATGTGCTGCTGCAAAGCACATTTTATTGACGTCTTCTTCAAGAGTAGCAGGGAAGAGGATGTGGAGGATGATGAGGAGGCAGGAGATAGTCATGCCGCACAGGATCCTTTACCACCTCCACCACCAGTAGTAGGTGGTGCAGCTTTTGCATCTACCGGAGGGGCCCTTACAACATTGCGAGGAGTTCCCAAGTATGACATTGCGCGTACGGGGGACAGTACATGGCCAACGAGTATCAATTTTGGTTGACAGTGGGGCAACCCATAACTTCATCAATGCACAAATGGTTGAGTAGAGAGGTATACAGACAGAGAGCTTCGATGGATTTTCAGTTTTGGTCCCAGGAGATCAAACCATGCTGTGTGCTCGTTATGTCCCAGAGTTATCAGTGACGATGGGCACCTACACACTGACTGACCACTTTTTTGTGGTCAATATTCCGGACACCAACATGATATTGGGTGTTCAGTGGCTTATCACTCTAGGGAAGGTCACGACAGATTGGAAGGCCCTAGAGATGGAGTGGGATGATGACAAGACAGGAAGGCATGAGAAGATATGGGGACAGCACCCATATCCGCCTTAGACGTAGAGTGGGCAGTGGAGCTGAGCTGCGTGCATCAGAGGCAGAGACTACAGGGCAAACGGTGCACCCAGAGATACAGTCCATCCTTGACCAGTATGCCACAGTGTTTGGGGAGATTCCACCGGGATAGCCATCGGATTGGGGGTTTGAGCACACCATTGAGCTTGAGCAGGGCATACAGGCAGTGATTACTACCCCCTATAGGCATCCCAAGGCCTATCGAGATGAGATTGCGCGGGCCATTCAAGAGTTGCTGGCTCTTCGGCACGTTCGACCGAGCACGAGTCCTTTTGCTTCTTCTGTGGTGTTGGTGAAGAAGAAGGAAGACACATTGAGGATGTGCATTGACTACAGAGCCCTGAACAAGAAGACGCTGAAGAACAGGTACCCCATACCCAGGATCAATGAGTTGATGGATGAGTTGAGAGGAGCACAGTTCTTCTCAAAGATTGATTT
>APFE031013003.1:199600-236148 GCA_000404065.3 Pinus taeda | reverse complement strand
TGAGTTGATGGATGAGTTGAGAGGAGCACAGTTCTTCTCAAAGATTGATTTGAGATCTGGGTACCATCAGATTCGCGTGAGGGAGCAGGACATTCCCAAGACCGCCTTCAGGTGTCACTATGGGCACTCTGAGTTTTTGGTGATGCCCTTCGGGTAACCAACGCCCCAGCTACATCCCAATCCTGCATGAATCACATCTTCTGCAATCACTTAAGGAAGTTTGTGTTGGTGTTCTTTGATGATATCCTCATTTACAACAGGACTTGGGAGGAGCATCTCCAGCACATTGAGACAGTGTTGCACATCTTCGAGAAGCAGCAGTTCTATGCCAAGCTCTCCAAGTGTGAGTTTGGGTTGATGAAGATGTTGTACTTGGGACACATCATAGGGGTGGAGGGAGTGAGAGTCCACGAGGAGAAGATTAGGGCCATCAGAGATTGGTCGGAGCTGAGGAACGTGACAAAAATTTGGGGATTCATTGGCATCTGTACTTACTACCGAAAGTTTGTCAAGAGTTTCTCACAGCGTGTTGCACCCCTAACAAATCTGACGAGGAAGGGGCCATTCAGTTGGTCGGATATAGCGCAGCGAGCCTTTGACAGGCTCAAGGAGGTTATGAGTAGCTGCCCAGTGCTTGCATTGCTGGATTTTTCGCAGCCATTTGTTTTGGAGTGTGATGCATTGGGAGAGGGGTTCGACGCAATGTTGATGCCGGGAGGTCACCCTATAGCCTTTGAGAGCCGGAAGCTCCTTTCTCACGAGAGGTTGTATTCTATATACGACAAAGAAATGCTGGCCATTATGCATGCATTGGCCAAGTTCCAGCAGTATTTAGTGGGTCACAAGTTCAGGGTGAGGACTGATCACAACAGTTTCAAATTCTTTTTGGAGCAAAAACAACTATAGGGGAGGCAGCAAGTGTGGATCAGTAAGATCGAAGCGTATGACTTTGAAATTGAGTATGTCAAGGGTAAGAACAATGTGGTAGTAGATGCCCCTTCACAGAGACCAGCCACATTGTCTCTTATGAGCTTGGACACAGACTGGAGGGCTCGACTCTTAGTAGAGTACTCCAAGGACAAACTTGCATGTGAGGTTCTGGATGGGCAAGTGGCGGATGACAGGTACAGGGTGGTCGATGAGATCATCTACTACAGGGACCGGATCTTCTTGACTGAGGGATCTCAGCTCAAGAAGAAGATACTTCAGGCATCACATGATTCATCATTGGCCGACCATCAGGGGTTTACCAAAACCTACAGGGCCATTAGAGAGAGGTTCTCATGGAAGGGCCTCAAGGAGGACATACTCCAGCATATCCGGAAGTGCGATATTTTCCAGAGGAACAAGGGCGAGATGAGCCATCCCGTAGGATTATTGCAGCCTCTTCCCATTCTGGAGGGGAAATGGGAGTGTATTTCGATGGACTTCATCACAGGGTTGCCCATGGTACAAGGCAAGGATTGTATCTTTGTCATTGTTGATCGACTGACAAAGTACGCACATTTTTTCATGATATCCACACACTACATAGCAATGCAGGTGGCCGAGCTGTTCTTCAGAGAGGTCTTCAGGCTACATGGTCTTCCTAAGGCCCTCACCAGTGATAGGGACAGCCGTTTCATGGGCGGGTTTTGGCAGGAGCTTTTCCGGTTGGTGGGGACGGAGTTGACACCGAGTACCTGTTATCACCCACAGACGGATGGGCAAACAGAGAGTCAACAAGTGGCTAGAGGGCCACTTGCGTAACTATGGGCAACAACGAGCATGGCTTAAGTGGCTGCATCTGGGGGAGTACTACTACAACACTACACATCACATGTCCATTGGTATGTCACCATTCTATGCTTTGTATGGATATCATCCTTTATCTTTTGCTGACGTGATGTTTGGTGCTAGCAAGGCTCCTAGAGCCAAGATTTGGATACAAGAGAGTCAGGATATTCTCCGAGCTCTCAAGGATAATATGGCTACAACGCAGAACCAGCAGAAGCTATATGCTGGCAGGGGTCGGGTGGAGAGACAGTTTGAGGCAGGGGACTTGGTCTACCTACGATTATAACCATATCGACAGTCGTCACTGAACCAGAAGGGGGCTGAGAAGCTCAAGCCCTGCTTTTATGGGCCATACAGGGTGATACGCAGGATTGGACAGGTTGCATATGAGTTGGAGCTACCCCAAGGCAACAAGATTCATAGCTTTTTTCATGTATCATGCCTAAAGAAGGCATTAGGGCAGCAGGTGACAGTGACAGATGAGCTACCACCCATGGATGATGAGGGGCATTTGGTGTTGTAGCCAGAGGCTATTATTGATACCAGGGAGAGGCAGCTGCGGAGCAGGACGATCTGGGTATTCTTGGTGAAGTGGAAGAATTTATCGGATGAGGATGCCACTTGGGAGAATGTGAAAATTTTGCAGCATCTATCACTTCAGTTGCTTGAGGACAAGCAACATTTTGCCGGGGGAGACTATAATATTCCTAATTAGCCATAGCTAATTGGAATATTCGGTTTTGCTCAATTTTGCCTTCTATAGTTATTTATAAATAAAAAGGTGAGGAAAGGGGGACATAAGTCACTTTTTGAATAAATTCACTCCCTAGTAGCACAACGTTGTAACTTAAAAGGGGAGCCAAGGGGGCCAAAGGACCACATAGAGAAGGGGGCCCACATAGACACTTGGAGGGACTGCACAGATGGAGAGGAGCATGTGGCAAGAGAGAGGCTACGTTGGAGGAGGTGGGCCTTAGGGTTTGAGAGAGGCCAACGCTATAAAGGAGAGAGGAGCCTCCTCATTTTGGCATTCGATTTTGTTGCATTTGAGCTAGTCACTTCGACTTAGAGCACGCTAGCTGCTTAGCTTGTTTGCAACACTGTTTAGTGCATCGAGTGTTCCCATTCGGAGATCTCACCCATGGCCTCGGGGGACTTCGAGTTCCTGCTCGGGCAAGGTAGTTTAATCAATCTTTTGCAAGAGGATCAATCTTTGGATTTGAGGAGGAATTGAGCATTTTGATGACTGCGCAGTCTTGAGAGAGGAGGACACAGTCTCTTTTGGTAGGAGCTCTGGATTGGGTTTATGTGGAGGATTTGAGCTTGGAGATTGAGCAAGGGATCAACCCTTGCATAATGGAGAATTTTGGCAGGGTCTTGGGCAGAGTTTTGGAGGATTCTCTTCAGTGGCAACGCAGAGCTTTGAAGGATAGTGTAGATCCTCAAGGGGGTGATTTTCAGGGGTCAGCAATTTTAGAAGAGCTTTCTAGGCTTTTCTGCATTTATTGAGCAGAGGTTGATTCCAGAGTTTCAGCATTTTCCGAGGGGAACAACCCCAAATCCTCACTTGATTCCAGTAGTAACAGCAGCACTGCAATTCTCCGGCAGCTTGGATGCAGTTCAGAGAGAGGCCATTTCCTTACCATTCTGAGTGTATTTCTTCACTTACCTTGTGCAAGTCGAGGTGCTATCTTTCTGATCACCTCTTGTACTCTGTCCATTACTCAGTATAATCAAATGGCTTACCATTTCACTCTGCATTTCTTGAGTATTTGCCTATATTACATGTATACATTATTGTATGTTGCACTACTGTTATTTTTATCTCTTTGAGCTTCCCGGCTACTATACCACTTGTGTGTTTTTCTTCTATACTCTTAGACAGAGTTTGGAAACGGCCAGGTAGCCCCCATATCTCGTCCTCTTTTCAGAGGCGACATATTTGGTAAACGCCCTCCTAGTCCATCTTTGGTTGGAGTTTGCTTGTGTTTGAGGGATATCCCTAAAAAGGGATATTACACCTACCGATATCGCCACCTCCACTGTTACATCACCATACCATTTGATGCATGGGCCCCACCTCCAAATCCTCCTCGAGAGACACGAGAGGTGAATCCCCCTATGTACCAGTGACGATGCCACCACTGTGTTGCTCCATTGTGACCACTGTGCCCCACATAATTGGGGAGAACCCTCGGCCCCATACAAGGCATTATTTGGTGGCCCACCAATGCCACCTCCTCCAAAAAACAGCTGCCAGAGTGTGTTGATCATCCTGTGATCCCATGTATAGCCAACACACAAGGACAACTTGTGGAGTTTACTTGCTCCCCTGCCAATCCAACTCGCCACTAATGCTGCTAGAGATATGAAAGTGTTTGGACTCTCGGTCACTAGATCCATCACACTGCTAATACCCTCATCAACCAAGCCCATGCCATGGAGGGGAATCTCACTTGGATCCCAACAACAATATGGTCCTCCTACTCCTATGGTAACCCACAGCCCCTGTTGGACTATACTCCTGGCCATGGATATACCTAGGCACCTAACTGATTCCACCGGATACCAACTCAATATCTCCTGCCATCCAACCCCAAGAGAGGGATCGAATGCACGAACTCTTGTACAAAGTATAACTCCCACTTGCGAATGCTATGCCTTGCGTAACTCATGTCGCCTCATCTCACAATCCTTATCAACACATGAGATTTGTCTGGGTAACTCTGCCTTTCTCTCTCCAATGACCTAACAGTGCTATCTACCCCACTTATGTATTCCTAAAGAGGGTTTCTTTGACGCTCCAATGCGTACTCCTCTAACACCATTAGGAAATCCAACCATTCCCCAATGCAAGTCAACTTGGTCGCTAACTCAACACACACTGCTCTCATACCATCTAGCTCCTCATTCTGCTGCAGAATGATCTCTCAGATTGTCGTGGCCTTCTTTTTCAATGCTAGAAGGTTGGCCTAGAGCTGATGAAATTGTTGTAGGCGGCCAACATCTGTAAACTTGGGCACAACTCTAGGTACCTTTGTGCCTATTGGCACCTCATCAATGGATATGCCTCCTAGCACCTCCTCAATCAGTTGTGGGCTGCTATTACTTGACAACTCAAACACGACCTTGGACACCTCATTAGTGGATACTACACCAACGAATGTCCCTATTGGTGTATACTCTACATTCTCTGCCAAGATGTCATTGGGAGCTATTTAAGGGATCTCCAATAATGGTGACTTTTGTGTTACACTAGGTAGATCTACATGCTCCTCATAATCTTGTGTGTCCTTTGCCTCATGCTCAACCTCCTCCTCAAGTTCCTGATATCTAAAGCCAGGTCTCCACCAACATAAACACCTCCTAGTCTCACCTTCTAACTGCCCCGCTCCTGTCCACTCCTTTTGCGGAGTAATGTGTTGGAAATAATACTGAGAGGGGGGGGGTGAATCAACATTTACAATTCAATAATCTTTCATTTCCCAATTAGATTTATATACGCTACTTCAGTGAAGTGAACTTGCGTGTGCATGCTACTGTGATTAAAGAAACCAACATATACCCAGAGAACTTATGATTTAGTTAATTTATCATGTGTTGATCTTCAATCAGTGCATTAGTATCTTATTATAAAGTAACTATGTGCAGTAATAACATAATAAACCATCACACATAAGTAACACACATGAACACCAAGATTTAAGGTGGAAACCCAATGCGGGAGAAAAACCACCTGCTGCTATCGTCTCTGTCTTCTTACTATAAGGAAAATCTGTTTACAATCTTGTACTGGTGTAAACTCATACCAGTAAACAGGTACCCACCTGCAGAAGGCTACAATCTTCTCTCGTTTTTCAGCTTCTATTGGAAGGGAGCTACAACCCCTTAGCTCTTGTACTAGCCAATATGTTTACTAGTATGTAGGTGCCGACCTATAGAAGGCTACGACCTTCTCTCATCCTCCAAGGACCACATTTCATTAATTTTCAGACTGGATGCTCCTGGTACACAACAACACAATACGAAGGCTTCGTTTCATCAAATTTTCACACTGGACCCATCAGAAACTTTGAAGCTCAAACTCTATAATAATAACTGCATCAACTAACAACCAATCAATTTGAACAGTCAAATCCCTATCACCAGAACATTGTGCTGAACCTAGAAACCTGCATCATCATTCAGAACCAGTTGCAACCTCAAAAATCATACATTAGAATGTATACACTGCTTTAATGAACCCAGCCTGCGTGTATACGCTACTTCCTATAACAAAACCCGCGTATACCTCGAAACCACTGAATCATACAAACTTCTGAATCAAATCTGTACCAACCAATAATATTTTGAACATCCACTGTCAATTTACAAAGATCCAGACACTCAGCAGCAAAGATAACCCTTCTCACCTAATCAGTTAATCAATCAGACACAAACTCCTTATGCATTCAGTTTTACTTTCAGATCTAAGAAGACTTCATTGACAGACAATAGTAAAACAGCAGCACTAATCAGATAGATCAGTCATTTTTAAACAACAGGCTTTTCTTTTGCATACACTACTTGGAAAAGTCGAACCTGCGTGTATACGCTCCTTTACCAACGCAAACCAGCGTATAGATCTACAAATATTAACTTACAACTTCGTTGTTATTCCAGACTTCATACATACCCAGATCATGACATTTAAAGAATAAAACATGCGTAAGCAATCAGATCTAGCCCAACCAATATCAGATCATACAATGATAAGTCATTTCAGGTCTCATGATCTTGATCCAACATTGTATCCAAGGTGCACAAAATATTTCAGATCATATCATAATCATAGCCCCCGCAACATAAAATATACTTCAAATAGAAGTATTCCCAAGAAACCCTTTCACTTGCACACTTGGTCCTTTGATCTTCTCCTCTTTATATAGTCTTTCACCTTCCTCAATACCTCGGACCAAAACAAAACTTAGAGCATGTGGTATTATTGGACAGGATCAAATAACCATTACTCCGCTCAATATTGTGGGTTGATACCATGGTATTGACCCTTGGTATTCTTTAATCCTAAATTTCCTTGATTTTCCAACCCATACGCGCTTTTCCTCTTGTGAAAGTGCGTGCATACGTATATTCCCTTTTTGTTCTATGAACCAGCGTGTATATGCTGCTTGGATAAGGTTAACCTGCGTATGCAACTTAAACTGACTTAAAACATCCTTTTTATTCAACTTCTTGATTTTGATCTATAGTCCTTTGTTCCAACTTCATGTTCTTCTATACCATTGCCCTGTTACCTCTGAATTGACCTGTTGCAATGTCAGTTGCCCTTTATCAAATTTGAACTATCCTGAGTGAGTTTCCATCAACGACAACACCTGTATCATAATGGCAACAATCTTCCCCTTTGGACTTGATGACAACCAAACTGGTGTTGATTATTGCAAGCTGTAGAAATTGTTAGAGATATCAAGCAACACCAAAATACTCTCCCCCTTTGACATCAAGGGTAAAGGACGGACCAAGATCTCCTCCTTTGAGATACACTATGTTGACCATGCTCCCCTTGAGTACATACAGAGTCTGTAGAGATATGTTTCAAAAGAATAACATGACTCTATAATTCAACTAAGTGCATATGACCTCCCTAAGACCAATGACTCATACATACATCAATCACCCAACCAAGTGGGGATATACCAATTATTTACACATGTCTGAAATAACAATTATTACATCATCCTTCCCATGCATAGTGGGGATACAAATTACATCATATGTCCAATAGGACCCATTCAAAAATAGACTATGATAGAAGGAGATATATTACACCCTAGATCTCTACATGACCTATGCAACAATTGATATGAATATCTGAAGCCATCGCTGAAATCAACAACCATAATGCCAACAATGTAGAATGTTTGATAAGGCTAATGCTTACCCTGAACCTGTGCTACCTTTGCATTGTCAACAAATCATTCACCAAGGCATCTTCATCAGTCAGATAAAAATCAATGAACAAAGCATATCAGTAGACAGTAATCATCAATATCAAATTGAGCACCCATGTAAGAGTCTGACCCATTGTTTTTCTATTAGAAAAACATATACGCCACTTCAGCCATAGAAACTTGCGTATATACGCGACTATACTTCATGAAACCTGCGTATAGGAACCTTCTTCTGAAAAATGTATTTAACAACAGGATGATGCAGAAACTAGTCCCAACTTTTGTATGAGATATTCAAATGTTTCTCTAGGAAGCAGTTTGGTAAATATATCAGCAACCTGTTCTTTGGAGGGTACATACTCCAATTTAACCTTTCGTTCAAGCACTTGTTCTCATAGAAAATGGTAATTAATGGGTATGTGCTTGGTCTTGGAGTGCATGACAGGATTTTTTGAAATATTGATGGCACTTGCATTATCACATAAAATGGAGATGGGTGGAGAACATGTGATTTGAATATCTCACAATGTTTGCATCATCTAGAGTAGTTGTATGCAGCAAGATGCGACGGCCAAATATTCCGCTTCAGCTGTAGATAAGGCAATTGAACTTTGTTTCTTGCTGAACCAAGATACTAACCACCGTGATCCCATATAGAGTGCACCTCCACTGGTGCTTTTTCAATCATCAACATTTCCTGCCCAATTTGCATCTGTATATGCATGAAGAGTAAGATCTGTATCTTTAGGATACCATAGACCAAAGTCTTGAGTTCCTTGAAGATATTTGAATATTCTTTTTACAGCCTAAATCTTCCAACAATTCCTACTGCATGCATGATATCAGGTCTGGTACTTGTTAGATAGAGCAGACTTCCAATCATAAATCTGTATGCTGGTTGATTCACTGTAGGTGATTCATCGTTGGAACTGAGACTCCATTCTGTTACCATTGGAGTACATACTGGTTTAGAATCTACCATTCCGTACTTCTTCAGGATTTGCTTGAGATATTTAGTTTGTGAAAGAAAAGTACCATCTTTTGTTTGTTGTACTTGTAGACGAAGAAAATAAGTAAGTTCACCAAGTAAGGACATTTCAAATTCTTGCTGCATAACGGAAGCAAAGCTCTGACTCATAGATTCTTCATTGCTTCTAAAGATGATATCGTCAACATAAACAACAATAATTAGTAGTTTATCATTCTCAATCTTGGTGTATGAGTTGTTGTCCGCAGATCCTTTTGTGATCCTTTGTTGTAGATATTTGTGAAGGCGATAATACCAAGCCCTTGGAGCTTGTTTCAGTCTATAAAGAGCCTTTTTGAGCTTGCATACAAGCTTTGCATTATTTCCTAGAATGAATCCTTTTGGTTGTTCAATATAGACTTCTTTTTCTAACTCTCCATTAAGAAATGCAGATTTTACATCCATTTGATACACTTCGAACTTCTGAAAACTTGAAAAAGCAAGAAATATTCTTATGGCTTCAAGTCTAGCAACAAGTGCAAATGTTTCTTCAAAGTCTATACCTGCTTGTTGAGCATACCCTTTACATACAAGTCTTGCATTGTTTCTAATAACCTCTCCATTTTCATTCAATTTATTCTTGAATATCCATCTTGTTCCTATAACATTTTTATCAAGAGGTCTAGGAACTAGTTCCCAAGTATCATTCTTTTAAATTTGGTTAAGTTCTTCATTCATTGCCTTAACCCAACATTCATCTTTCCTAGCTTCATTAACATTCCGTGGTTCCATGGAGGATAGTAATGCTAGATCACTGGAAGTTCCTACAAGAGTTCTTCTTGTGTGTACTCCAGACCCTTTTTCTCCTAGAATTTGAGATTCTGGATGATTCTTTTGAACATACCTGGATGGAGTCTTTTCCCTGTCAGTTGCATCTTCTTCTGATGCTTCATTGGTTTCTTCCTCTATATAATTTTGATTTGATACAAGAAAGCATTCACCGTCTTCCTCATTGTCATCATCCTTTGTATGTTCCAGATTTTTGCATGCTTCATCAATTACTACATCAATGCATTCAACAATTTTCGGAAGTCTCTTGTTATAACATTTGTATCCTTTACTTCTAGATGAATAACCAAGAAGAATTCCTTTGTTTGCTTTGGGTTCAAACTTACCGAGTTTTTCATCAGCCTTTTTGATGAAACATTTGCTTCCAAAAACTCTAAAGTGCTTTACAGTAGGAGGGTTACCATACCAAAGTTCATATGGAGTTTGATCACTATTTACCCGAAAATTAGCTTTGTTGAGAATACTCACAACAGTAAATGCAGCTTCACCCCAGAAGGTGGCAGGAGTTCTAGATTCATCAAGCATAGTTCGAGCCATTTGTTGAATTGTTCTGTTCATTCTTTCCACTGCGCCATTTTGTTGAGGAGTTCTGGCATCAGAGAACTGCCTTCTTATTCCATGTTGTTCACAAAATAAAAAAAATTCATCTGATATGAATTCTCCCCTTCGATCATATTTGCGACATTTGATTTTTCGATTTGATTCATTTTCAACTAAAGCTTTGAAGGCTTTAAACTTTTCAAATGCTTCATCTTTATGCTTTAGTAGACCTATCCAACACATTTTAGAGAAATTATCAATTAATAAAATAAAGTATTCTTCTCCGCGAAGTGACTTTTTCCTTGTTGGTCCACACAAATCAGTATGGATGAGTTCAAGAGGCTTACTTGCTGATCCTTCTTTTTCACCGAAATGAACTCTGGTTTGCTTACCGATTTGACATGGTTTGCATATGGTATTTTTTGGGATTCTGATATCTGGAAGATCACGAACTGCCTTGAGCTTGCATGCTTTTCTTATTTGAGAAAAGGTTAGATGCCCCAATCTTCTGTGCCATAACCGGTTTTCATCTATTTTGCTTAGATAGCATTGTTTTTGTCCTCCTTTCAGTATGTATAGATTGTTTGGAGTTCTTGTACCTTTGATTATGGTCTTTCCTGTATCAAGCTCATGAACCACACATCCGTTTTATCGAAACACAACTTCATTTCCTAGATCACACATTTGACTGACACTCAACAAGTTATGTTTTAAACCATCAACATACATGACATTTCCATCTTTAACCTTTTCTTTCAAATAAATAGAACCTTTACCTTTAATGGCAGCTAGTGTGGCATTTCCAAAGGAGACATTATTTTCCTTTTCTAAAGCATTATATGAATGAAATTTCTCTTTATCACCTGTCATGTGTTTAGAGCATCCGTTGTCAATGTACCACTGATTTTCTTGTCCTTCTGCAAACAGAGCTACGCCACATCTTTCTTATTGAAATTCCTTCTTTTTCCATACCCTAGAATTTGATGATGTTTGCTACTTTTGAAGTGTTGGTCGAAATTTGCTCCTGCATTTAGATTCTTCATGACCAAAGTTATTACAAAACGAACATTCAATTTCATCTTCAAGAGGAGAAAAATTATTATAAAAACTTTTCTTGATTCCTGTTACGCTCCTTTGATTTCGTGCTTCTCTAGTCATGATAGTTTTGTAAGCAACACATTGAGAAGCCTTATGCCCAAAGTTATGGCATGAAAAACATTGTCCATTAAAGAAGTTTCTGTGATCATAGAATTTTTTGGTATTGTTTACCTTTTGGTTGATGCTTCTATTGATGTTCATCCTTGGAGTAAATTGAGCATGATTTACCTAATGAGTACTTTTAGGCTTTTGCTGACGATTGACATATTGTTCACTAGTCTTTGCTGCATCAAGATAGCTTCTGGTGGAGGCTGATGGATTTTGTGATTGGGATGATTCTTCAGTATATCCAAGACTTGTCTTTATAAGAGGAGAATGCTGAACCTTGAAGATTTCATTTAAAGTTTCTGATCCTTTAGCAAATCTAAGATTATGAGGTTTTGTCTTCTCAAGTTCTTTTCTTAGACCCACAACTTCACATTCTAGTTTTTCATTGTGCTTTTCTCTTTCAGTGAGTTGATATGTCAGCGTGTCTATGATCATATTCTTTTCTTCCAAACAGATTTTGAGTTTAGTGATTTCTTCAAGAAAGCCTTCCTCTTCTAAGGCATCCAAAAAATCATCATTGTCAGAAGCCATGAGTAGTTTATAATCTTGTTCAGTTTCATCTTCATCACTATTAGATAATCCATCACTATCTTCATGAGTATAGTAACTTCTTCTATTAACAACCTGTTTTCTATAGCCTTTTGCTGATTCCTTTTCTTTTTCATGAGTATCTTTATGAGGACATTTTGCATCATAATGGCCAACTCTACAACAAGCAAAGCATTTGAATGGTAGCTTACCTCTGAATCTTCCGGAGCCCTGTTGAAGCTTCTTGACAAAGTTTACCTCATCTTCTTCTTCTGAAATATATCCTGATTCATTGTGCTCTTCCTTTTCTTTTCCTTTAGCTGAAGCTTTGAAAGAGGCTTCTCTCATATCTGATGGACCTCCTTTCCTCATTTCAAAGGTAGTTAGAATTCCATGAAGTTGAACCATGGTAATAGATTGAAGATCCTGCTTTTCTTCTATGGAAGATACTTTTGACTCAAATTTAGAAGACAAAGATCTCAAAATTTTCTCTACTAAAGTAGCCTCCTTTATCTCTTCACGCAGATTCTTCATACAATAAACAATCTCATCTACACGCAAAAACTAACTAGCAATACTTTCATCACTATGCATCTTAAGAGTTTCACACTGAATGCTAAGAGTTTGGAGCTTAGCATGTTTTACCTAGGAGTCTCCTTCGTAGCTCTGAATGATTTTGTCCCATATCTCTTTGGCTGTCTTGAGTTGCATGACTTTGATGAATTATGATTCTGACAGACTTCCCAATAAAGTATTGACTGCTTTGGTATTCGTTTCGTATAACTTCTTACCTGCTGTATCTGTAAGTATTGCTGCTGGAAATTGGTATCCTCCTTCCACAATTTCCCAAACATAGGCTCCAAGCGACTGAAGATCGGCTCTGGTTCTTATTTTCCAATATACCAAGTTGTTCCCATTGAAGATTGATGGTCTGATAGATCCCATGCCTTCATGATTGTTCATCTTGAAAGATCTCCCTTCAAGCGATCAAGCTTCTTTTGAAGGACCTACTCTGATACCAATTGTTGGAGATAATACTGAGAGGGGGGGTGAATCAGTATTTACAATTCAATAATCTTTCATTTCCCAATCATATTTATATACGCTACTTCAGTAAAGTGAACTTGCGTGTGCATGCTACTGTGATTAAAGAAACCAGTATATATGCAGAAAACTTATGATTTAGTTAATTTATCATGTGTTGATCTTCAATCAGTGCATCAGAATCTTATTATACAATAACTATGTGCAGTAATAACATAATAAACCATCACACACAAGCAACACACATGAACACCAAGATTTAAGGTGGAAACCCAATGTGGGAGAAAAACCACCTGTTGCTATCGTCTTTGTCTTCTTAATATAAGGAAAATCTGTTTACAATCTTGTACTGGTGCAGACTCATACTAGTACGCAAGCACCTACCTGTAAAATGCTACAACCTTCTCTCGTTTTCCAGCGTCTATTGGAAGGGAGCTACAACCCCCTAGCTCTTGTACTAGCTGGTATGTTTATTAGTACGTAGGCACCGGTCTACAGAAGGCTACAACCTTCTCTCTTCCTCCAGGGACCACGTTTCATTAATTTTCAGATTGGATGCTCCTGGTACATAACAACACAATATGAAGGCCTCGTTTCATCAAATTTTCACACTGGACCCATTAGAAACTTTGAAGCTCAAACTCTATAATAATAACTGCATCAACTAACAACCAGTCAATCTGAACAATCAAATCACTATCACCAAAACATTGCGCTGAACCCAGAAACCTGCATCATCATTTAGAACCAGCTGCAACCTCAAAAATCATACATTAGAATGTCTATGCTACTTTAATGAACCCAACCTGCGTGTATACGCTACTTCCTGTAACAAAAACTGCGTATACCTCTAAACTACTAAATCATACAAACTTCTGAATCAAATCTGTACCAACCAATAATATTCTGAACATCTATTGTCAATTTACATAGATTTAGACAATCAATAGCAAAGATAACCCATCTCACCTAATCAATCAGTCAATCAGACACAAACTCCTTATGCATTCAGTTTTACTTTCAGATCTAAGAAGACTTCAATAACAGACAATAGTAAAACAACAACACTGATCAGATAGATCAATCATTTCTGAACAACAGGCTTTTCTTTTGCATACACTACTTGGAAGAGTCGAACCTGCGTGTATACGCTCCTTTACCAAGGCGAACCAGCATATAGATCTGCAAATATTAACTTACAACTTCGCAGCTATTCCAGACTTCAGACGTACCCAGATCATGACATTTAAAGAATAAAACATGGGTAAGCAAACAAATCTAGCCCAACCAATATCAAATCATATAATGAGAAGTCATTTCAGGTCTCATGATCCTGATCCAACATTGTATCCAAGGAGCACAAAATATTTCATATCATATCATAATCATAGCCCCTGCAGCATAAAATATACTTCAAATAGAAGTATTCCTGAGAAACCCTTTCACTTGCACACTTGGTCCTTTGATCTTCTCCTCATATAGTTTTTGGCCTTCCTCAATACCTCAGACCAAAACAACACTTAGAGCCTATGGTATTCTTAGACGTGATCAAATAACCATTACTCCGCTCAATATTGTGGGCTAATACCATGGTATTGATCCTTGGTATTCTTTAATCCTAAATTTCCTTGATTTTCAAACCCATATGTGTTTTTCCTCTTGTGAAAGTGCGTGCATACGTATTTGCCATTTTTGTTCTGTGAACCAGTGTGTATATGCTGCTTGGATAAGGTTAACCTGCGTATACAACTTAAACTGACTTAAAACATCATTTTTCTTCAACTTCTTGATTTTGATTTGTAGTCCTTTATTCCAACTTCATGTTCTTCTGTATCATTTCCCTGTTACCTCTGAATTGACCTGTTGCAATGTGAGTTTCCCTTTATCAAATCTGAACTGTCCTAAGTGAGTTTCCATCAAGGACAACACCTATATCATAATGCCAACATTTTGATGCCCTGATTTTGTCGACTTTCCCCACATGGTGTAAATGGTTGCAGCCCCATGTCCTGCACACCTCTACTGTCTCTATTATAAGGATGAGATGAATCTAATCCATCAGCTTCCTCAACTGGGCCAACCTCTCATTGTTCTAGCGGATTCCACCCCAAAATTCCTGCATACTAAATCTTCCTTAAGCCATGGGTTTGTCTATGGTTTCACCCGTCATGGTACATACATGCTCAAATATTTCATGATCTTGTTGACTACCCCAAAACTAGCCAAGATGATGCTCGAATACCATTGTAATATTCCTAATGAAAAAATTAACAGTAATATCCAAATATGTGCTAAGAACAACAAACAAAATATGAAATTAAAGTACACAATCTAGAACACTAGGAAATAGAAGCATAAAATCTGAGCCATTTTATTAATATGGGGAAAATCTGTGTACAACTGCGAGAACAATGGAACTCGAGCTTGCTATGCAAGATATGCAAACCCCAGCTATGAAATCAAATTCGCTGGAAATGGCCTGCATGTCTGAATCCCTCGAATCAGAGACGATTCGATGGTGATTCGAATGCTAGAACATGACAAGTCATGTCCTAACGTGACACGATCGAATCCTGCATGTGTCACGTTAGGACACAACGTGTCACGATTTTGGGATTCGAATCTCAAAAAAGGGAAACCTGCGGACATAAAAACACATTGTTCTATCAGTCATTTACCATTTCTCTCTTTCAGTTTTGCATACATTGAGTTGTGGGCAAGGAGCTAAGGATTTGGACCAAGGAGCTAAGGGTGTGGAGCATTTGGCAAAGAGAATCAAGAACTAGGTAACTGCATTTCATCTCTACTTTTTTGCATTTCTATTACAGTAGTTTGTATATGAATTTTTTTTACAAATTTGTGCATGTTTGTTTGTTTGTTTGTTTGTTATTTTTTTTTTTTACAGTGTTCATGGCTCAATCAAGGGCAGCAGTTAGGGGACAAAGGAAGGGGAAGAATGTCTCCATTGGAGATGCCCCTACTCCCTCAATATCATCAAAGTCTGTTGCAAGTAATGTTGAGGGAAGAGGAGGACCTAAAGACAACATTGAGAAATATCCCTTGTGGAAATATGTCACAAGAGAGGATGGGACAAGAACCAAGGGGAAGGGAGGAGGCAATGTGCAATGGAGATGCAACTTTTGCCACATTTCTTTCAAAAGCACATAATATTGTGTGAAAACCATTTGTTGGCTTTACCAGGTTGTGGAATTGGAGCTTGTAAAGCTATTCCTTTACAAAAGAGGAAAGAAATGGAAAAAAGGTTCATTGTTGGTATGGCAAATGTCACTGCAAAATCAAGAAAAACCAAGAATGAAGACCCCCCTCCATTTTTGAGGAAATGCACCACCAAATTTCCATTTGAGAGTTCTATTGGGGGACAAGCAGCAAAAAGAAGAGAAATTTCACTTGGTCCAATGGAAAAGATTTTTCAAAAAGGGAAACAGGAAGAACTTGATCTCACCATTGCCTTCTTTTTCTATCAAAACTTCATATCATTTAATGTTGCACGCTCACCTCTATTTATTGATATGTGTCGAGCTCTAACTCATAGGTCTCCATCATGGTATGTGCCTCCTAGTTCAGAGAATCTTAGAACCACATTGTTGACGAAGGCAAAAAAAGAGATGCAAAAAATGCTTGAGCCTATTAAAGCATCATGGCCAACATCCGGGGTTAGCATTGTTTCTGATGGATGGACAGATCCAGCATGACACCCAATCATCAACTTCATATTGTCTTCCTTGAATGGTCCAATTTTCTTGAAAGCAGTGGATACACTTGGAGAATACAAGGATGCACAATTTATGGGTGAGTTATTTATTAAAGTTATTGAAGATGTAGGTGTTGATTTTTGTGTGCAAATCATTACAGATAATGCACCTGTTTGCAAGGTTGCTGGCATGATTGTGGAAGCTAAATATCCACAAGTGTTTTGGACACCTTGCATTGTCCATTCATTCAACTTAGCACTGAAATCCATTGCTTTTGATGTGCTTTGGATTGGCAACATTATTGAGGATGCACAACATACCCATAACTTTGTGTAAAATCATACAAATGCCCTCACTGTCTACAAGGAGTACAATGATCTATCATTGCCTCTTCATTCATGATGTTGAAGAGGTTGAGGGAGGTCAAGACCGCTCTTGGGGCCATGGTTATTTCTGAGTTTTGGTATTTTTGGAGAAAGACAAATCAAGTAGCCTCTAAAAGAGTGAAGGACACAGTGCTAGATAATGCTTGGTGGGAGAGGGTAGATCTAATTATTCAGATCATGGACCCTATCATTTCTTTGCTTCGATTTGTAGATACAAACAAACCCATCCTAGAAGAGGTTTATGAGGGATGGGATTCCATGATTGAAACTGTGAGGAGTGTTATTCTACAGAGTGAGAGCCCCGAGTATGAGACATCACTAGAGGCCTTCTATGGTACTATACAAGATATTCTTGTCAGCAGATGGGACAAGAATTGCACACCTTTACATTGTTTGGCTCACTCATTGAACCCAAAATACTACAACCATGGGTGGCTGAATGGTGGACCCTCCCTCAGATTCCCTCCTCACATGGATGGTGAAATCTCACAAGGGAGGAATGATGCATTCAGGCAGGTTTTGTCAGGATAGAGCATTGCTTGATGAGGCGGAGGATGCCTTTGTAGAGTTTTCAATTGGCACTGGTCGATTTGTAGGATATGATGTGATTAGAGACAGGGGGGCTAAAAATCCCTATTCTTGGTGGGCAAATCATGGGGCAACAAGCTCTCCTCTTTAGCAGTTAGCCATGAGGCTCCTCTCTCAGGTGACTTCATCCTCTTGTTGTGAGAGGAATTAGAACACGTATGGGAATTTGTATAGCGTGAAGAAGAGCAGGCTTGAGCAGTCTAGGGTAGAGACAATGGTGTATGTGCACACCAACCTTCGTTTTATTTACAGGCAGAGGTAAGAGTGGTTGAGGGGAAAGACAAAGATGTGGGATGTCTTTCCTGATGATATGGGTCTGAACAACAGTTTTGAGTTGGAATTAGCCAACATGGATCTCAATGATCCAGTGCTAGAGCTTGTTAGATTTGATGACAATGATATTTTAGAGGGGTCCTCCACACCAGCAGATGTAGAGGCGACTATTGATACAGGGGAGGAGGAGAATGCAGAGGAGAGCAGTGGTGAGTCTGGTGACCATGATGATGAGGACATTGATGCTGATTCTAATGATGACTATGAGGATTGTTGACTCATGAGTCATGGACTACCTATTGCCTTGAGGCTTGTATACTTGTAGTTGTTTTATATTTTCTATTTCTATTTTCCATTGGCATTGCGCTACCTATGTAACACATTTTGATTTGATGACTTAATGAGAAAACTATAGTTGTCAATGTCTTTATCTTACTATTTTGTAAGTTGTCTTTCATTTATGAATCATGATTTATGTAACATGTATTTGAATTTTGTATGTACTATGCATGCTATAATGTTACTAACTTACTTTGTAAATAGTAAAACTAACATCTAGATGAAGATCTATGTATGAAATCAATGAATTTGTATCATTAATGAGAATTTGTGTAAGAAATATATATATATATATATATATATATATATATATAATATATATATATATATGAATCCTACGTGTCATGTTCTGTGGGGTCAACGTGTCCAAATTTGACTCTCGAATCCCAAATCCTCGTGTCAGGTGACTTAGAACCCCAGGTGATACAACTCTGATCAGAAGGAAATACTGGCCCAAACTGGTACTGCGCACTACCCAGAAAATCACTGTTGCTACTACTAGAATGGCAGTGGAGATTATGCTCTAAAGAATGTCTGGATCACCCTGAAATTGTAGCCACATACTCCCCTCCGAGTCCCCAGAAATACCTAGAAAGGGTTTGGCCCAACTCCAAGCCAAAACTAAACCCACAAAATGATGCAAATTTACCAACTAACCAATAATACGCCCTACTATAAGAATGATGATTTCAGGCCCAAAGATCGCCCAAAAAATTCTATAAAATTAGTCGAAGACTCCTCTTAATAAACCCATAAGAACCCAGAAAATTTTGCATTGAATCCACTGACCCTGGGAGACCCCCAACAAGTACGAAATGCCCAATCTGGCCAGAAAATGCCCCACAGTATTAATACTATTGAATTATGCCCAAATCCACCAAGGAAAATTTCTCCCAACTCTAGCTAAATTCTCCATTGAGAAATACCTCCTATTTCTAGCCCTTATTCTTTGGCTCCACTTTTCTAAACCTCTACACAACACTTGGTTGATAGCTTCTACAACCCTGTCAAAAGATAGAAAAATCGACCAAAGTAATAGGCTCCAATCCAGCCCGACAAATCACTATCCAAACTCTAGTCTAACAATAAGAGAATTACTTGCGAAAACTCGGAGCCTCTAACCCACACTTGTTCCCACAATGTGCTCTGCGAAAATACCTCTGTGCCCAAGAAATGCGCACAACTGAGTGAACTCTTGTAGTAATGTCCAATGGAAGCTCTGAATTGAGATCCCCAAATTGCCTCACTAGGGAGACACTCGAAGTTCTCCGAAATGAGGGTGGAATTCCTACTTGGAAATTCCTTGTGTTGAACAACACAAGTTGTCTTGGCTAAGCAGCGCAAGAGAACTAGAGTTGAATTGTAAAATGACAAAAGGTATCCAAATGAGAGCTTTCATGCTCTATTTATAATGGTTGGCCCTCTCATCCTTGGTGGCCCCCACTCTCCACTAGTTCATACCCTTTCTCTTTCTCTCTCTTCCAAGAAGTGTGAATTGCTCCATTGGGTCGAACTTCCTTCTCTTGTGGCCCCCACATTCCACTAGAGCCGTAATTTTCCATTTCTCCTAAGTCCCATATGCTAAAAATGTCTCCAATGCCTAGATTACAAAATTGTGCTATGCTTAGCACCTCCCCAATAAACTCTGTTAATCCCCTCCAATGAAAAATCAAAATTGGGGATACTACATTGAAGCACAATAAAGAATGTATCTAGAGTTGACAAAACTTGATAGAGTGGTTTAGAAGCATAACTTAAAGCCATCTTGTTGAAATGTACACTCGTATAAACACACTATATTTTCCTATATCTGTTGTGGTATAGAGGGCCTAAATTTGTTAGGAAGTTTTATCAAAGCATTTCATTTCAAATCACAAGATTTCCTAGTAGCATGTAAGAGTGTCCCATATTTCAAGGCAATATCTGGATGTGTTAGAAACATAATACATATGTTCTAAAAATAAAAATAAGGTTTGGGCCTTCTTGGGAATGTTGGCTTTGCAATAAAATTCCTTGTTGGATGAAAATACTTAAAATGTAGTAGCCATAGGATTTAGATTTTTGTGCTTGGACTCTCACGCCATACTTGCAACTCCGTGTTAATGATCAATATCTCAAATCATCAATTGTTAATATGTGCTTTGTGGAATTTTTGTCTTTTTTTATTTATCTCTGTTGAATTCCTTCTTAAGTTCAATATTGTCATCTTTTTAAAATAGTATCTACAAACATTTAACCTGCCCATCTAATGGTCATGTTGAAAACAAATTCACAACTTACAAGCCATAGGCAATTATACAAGAAATTGGCATTAAGTTTCACTATCTAGGTCCTTATGCTTTAATAACACATCAAAAAGATAATGCAAACATTTAAAAGCACGAGATTCCTAGCTCTGAAAAAAAAATGATAAAGAACAAAATTTTACCACGTCAAGAAATAAAGCATTCATTTGCTGCTCATCAACAGCTATGTTTGTTGAGATTCTTGCACTATTTGGTCCTCTACTTGCAGCAATTATAAGCTCAGAATCCAAATCCTGACCACACCAAGGTAGTGTAAGCGACATAAATCCCATATAGAAATAATAAAAATGAAGAAACCTAGGTCAGTATACTTTAATGAGAGCAAAATCTTAGTCGCCAAAGGCAATGATGGGAAATGGTTTTGCTTGTGAAGAATGTGGCTACCACTTTGAAAAAGGAAATATGTAATCATGTTTTTATTACCAAAGAAAACAAAAATGTACATATGCTTTCATTTTCAAATAGAGTGATGTTATCTGCATAATGTCATATATTTTCAATTCCGGAGGCTCTTTTATTTTAGTGGAAGGCATTATTTTAGTGGAAGGCATAAGAGGGATACATGGATGGCCACCATTGAAACATTTAACATGCGCTCCTAAATTTCTTTGACAAACTATATGAAAGAGGGATGTGGAGAGAGAAGATGAAGCAAAAAGTCAAGGAATGTAAATAGCCATGGTAGGGATTTACAAATGTGCCTTACCAGTTAAGTTCAAGAGGCTGATGAAGAAGACATGAGTAAATGATTTGGAGAATTGTGAGTCTTCAATTGTTGTATGCTATGCCATCTCAAACAGGAAAATGGGTATGGTGTTTGAAAATGACATATTCAACCTATGTTACGTGGTTCAGTTTGGGTTCAGGTTCAACAACCATTATGTTTGATTCAAATTCAAAATTTCCAATAAAGTTTGAATGAGGTTCGCCATTAAATTCAACTGTACTAAATTGATATTGATATCTATATATATATATAATATAAAAGTTAGTTTATAAATTTCCTAATTCAAATAATTTTTTTACCGTATATTTTTTTTAAATATTAAATGTTATATTTATAAAGTATTAAACATTATATGCACTTTATAAAGTAATATTTATATTATATTATAATATATACTTATATATTATAAATATTTATATAATATATGCCACATATCTAATTAATTAGTGATTTCAATAGCAGCAAGGCTAAAACTCAATGTTTTAAAATGTAATAGTTTAGTGAATATGTATAATGAAATATTAAACTGCTACATCATTCCACTAGAGGACATGCCTATTAACACTTCAATCATGACGTATGCAAACTGTTGGAATGTGCAACCAGAATGAAAGAAGAGGCACGAATTGCATTTCATTAAAGATGATACACGTATAAATACAATTGTTGATCATTGGATTCAACTTCCAAGGTCTCTTGGACTTCTAGTAATTGTCTACATTCCACACCATAACCCTAATGGATTAAGTGTCCAAATTCCACCCCTTAATCCAAAGGGGTGTATATGAGTCCCAGAAGAGAGCTAAAGTGCAAAAATGCATGGAAGCCAATGGCTGAATGTACTCTCAGAAATGGTGGTTTAAGGAAGACCACAAACCAAATGCGGTAGAAGAACACAAGGTCTCTACTGGTGGTGGTTTCTCGCTGACCAAAAACCTTGGAACTAAAGCTCAAAGCAGTTCTTGGAACAGTTCCGAATCTGGCTAGAAGCTGAAGCCTTCTATAGGTGGAAGTGCTTCCTGATAATGGTTTGAAGATGATCACAAACTGATGTCGGTTTGAAGATGACTGCAAACTGATGTAGTGGAAACCGAAGTCTTCTACAAGTGCTGGTTTAAGGCAAGCCACCAACCAAAAAACATGCTCATGGAGCATAAATCTATCTCTAGCTACAACTCTAAATCTGACTATGGTTGACTCTAGCTCTAGGCTTTGGCAGCTGAATCTAGTTCAGGTTGTGGCTCAAGCTTGTGTGATAAATCTTTGAAGCAAGTAATTGACCATCAATTCCCCCCTGTCAGATACAAGGCGGGAGGATGAAGAAATCTCCACGGCAAGATGTGTCAATACTTAAAAACAAATTTTGTGGTATGACCAATATCACTTCTTGGTTGTTGAAGACCATTGCCAAGAAGCAATCCATCCAAGGTGAATATTTGTTCTTGTAAGAGTTTTGTCACTGGAACATCTATTTGAATGATGAGTGTGCTTACCACAATGCTCACAAGGGTGAAGATCAAAACACTGATCTTTCACATGGCCAACTCAATTACAATGTTGGCATCTGCAAATCTGCTATCGCCGTGGAACAGGAGCAAGTGAAGATGAATCATCCTGAAGAAACCCAACACTATGAAACTAGGTGGTCTTGGAATAGTCTAGAATATGAAAGGACACATCCTTGTCATATCCAAGACCGGTTCTATTCATGTCGTTAACAACACCTTCCCAAGGTCTAATGATGGGTTTGGGAAGTGTAGGCTGGACCGTTGCATCTTTATGTAAATCTGCTCCTGAAATGACCTCACAAATGTCATTAATATCTGACTGTTGATGGGAGTCAACTTTAGACTCAAAAAGGGTGTTGTTGTGAACAAGAACCAATTGAGAACAACGACTCTTCTGCTACAACTCATTTTGTTGTAGTAGTGACTAAAGTTGGAGAAACTTAATCGTCTCCTATCCATGTGATGTAGATAGATTTTAATACCAGCGAGAGTGGCTTTCCTAATTTTCATTGTGTCATCAACAATAGATAGTATCAGAGTATTCAATAACGCTAATACTATATTAATTATGGCCATTTTATAATAACTCAAGCTTAGAAGATTAAGGGTGTCGGCTTCAATCGAAAATGCACTCGTCTACAATGAAATTTAATAAGTAAAAGATATATGGCACCCAAATCTTAGATAAAAGAGAAATTTCAATGTTGCACTATAAATACATCATAAATTTGTAATCAAATCTGACAAATAGAATTAGGAATTGAGATGCCTCCAACATTCGAAATAAAGCACCATTCTCATATATGCCACCTTCTCTAACGGCCAAAACTCATATATGTAGCAAAAATCTTTAAAATACTTCAAAGACGTAAATGCCCATTGTAAGACATGCAACTGTATATTGAATATTGTATAAGAATTGATATGAGATATGAGATGATTACAAATGAGAATGAGGGCCTGCTTATATACCCTAGGCATGTGCCCTTTCATGAACAAACATGTCTCTAAGACATGCCTCTTTATTACTAACTAGCTAACCATTCGTTAATTAATTATTATTTATTATTCTCTGCTGAACTTTGAAGATAACAGAAGATTTGATCAAAGGGTTTCCCCACACATTGTGGGGTTTGTCCCTTGCTCGTGCCATATCTTGTGTCCTCTTGTCTTGGCTTGTCTTCTGCGTTTTATATTTATGTTCTATCTGCAGTTTATCTTAATGCTAATGTGATTGCTAACTGTGAAAAATTAAATAAATTGCTCTAGCATAGAACATACCATAACCTAACATGGTATCAGAGCTGAGGTGAAGACAATGCCCAAGCAAGAGTGAAAGAGCAATCACCAAAGACAGTTGGGACAAGACAGAAGGATCAATGGGTTCCTCATAATTCACCCAGGGTGAAGTTGAAGCAGAGAATGTTATCAGAATGGCACAGCGGAAGTTTCTGATGACCCATCTAAAGATCACTTCGTTGGGAAGTTCGAATCTAAAGTTGGAAGGAAAGGTGTATGCCTTGGTTGTAATAAGTTCAGCCGTTATGCGAAGGAGTGTCCGAACAGAGAGACACATCTCTTAATGAAGATAACAATCATTCCAGGGACATCTTCAATGATCAAAGGAATGACTGGAAATGTAGGTCATCAAAGACACGGCCGACTCTTCAAGGAAGCAAGGAACCCAGGTAAGAAGAATCAAATATTGTTTCTGATAAAGAAGTGTTATCTTGTATTGGCCCTCTCCTTCAGATTCTTTGGGAATCTAGCATATTGATTGTAGTGCTTCAAGGCACTTCATCGGATAGAAGGGTGCACTCTCTAATTTGATAGAGATGGAAACAATCGTGGGATTACACTTGAAGCTGATGCCACCTATCCTGAAAAGGGAATCAAAGTCAAAGGTTTTATGGTGGCATTCGTCAATGGAAAGGTACATGTCTGAAAATTGAATTTTCAAAGACGTTTTTGAGTTCAAGGTTGTATCAAGTTGCAGGAAGTCCACTATGGACTATGTCCATTGACAAATAGCACCGAAGGTCTGTGAGTCAAATGGTGACAAGGAAGCCTGAATTCAAAAAGAGCATGAAAGTACATGCCTAAGATGTACCGAAGGAAAATCTTACAAGGGGACCATTCCCCTCATGTAGCAAGTCCACAGTTTTGAAAGATTGTGATATATTATTATCTTTAAGAATTTTAATAAATGAACGATTAGTTTGTTTTAGCTTTTACCTAGTTTTAGTTATTTCCGCTAATATAATAGTAAATATTGGGAATATTAACAACATTGAGAATAATAATAATTTATCAAGGTTTGTGGGTCAAAATTAGACGTTATTCGATTTTAGCTGTTGGAATCTCTGCCCGAGCTATTTAATGCGCTAGATTGGATCTGTCTCTTCAGCTTGTCCTGACGATGAACCACACTAGTTGGTTCGAAACGTGTCAACAAAGGTCTTTCTCTATGTGATTTACATCGAAATTCTTCTTATAACTATGATGGATCGCAAAAGCCTCAATTATACGAGTTTAAGATTCTTGAATAGGAATCTCATGTATACAGGTAGAAGAAAGCCCTCTATGGCTTGAAGCAAGACACCCCGAGCATAGTATGAGAGGATCAGCAACTGTCTGATGAAGCTGAGATTCACTAGGAGTGAAATCGAACCAAAGCATCCGAAGGTTGTGGATGACAGACCTCTCATACCGGCACCTATGTCTGACAGGTGCAGACCCTCTCATTTGTAGAAGACAGAGGGAGTTGGATTCCGAATGTGGAAAGATAAACTGCTAGCCTGTGACTACCTCGAGGATCTTAACTTTTAGAGGTCATATGGTAGTGATGTCGGACTTGATTTGGGAAATGCCTCTGAGTTTCATAAACTCATTTGCGTTGATGTTCTTGGAGAACCTCCGTCCGAACATATGTGATGCCGTTAGCATGGTGAGCTCATATTTGGTTGAGCCTCACTGGATTGGTGCCAAGAATCTTCTGAGATATCTTTAGGGCATAATCTCTCATGGATTGAGATACATTGTCGGAAATATGAAACCACATGATTATTCGAATGATGAGTGGGCAGGCACCGTGGAGGATCACTAGAGCACTTCTTAGTGTTGTTTCTCTTTGGAATCTGCCTCGATATCCCGGATGAGTAGGAAGCAGAAGTCGGTGACTTTGAGCACCACCAAGGTAGAATACATTGCTACTAGTATGGCCTTCTGTGAGGCAAACTTGTTGTTGAAGCTCTTCAGTGAGATGTTTGTACACATGATGAATACCACTGTGATTCTCTGTGACAACCAGAGGTGGGATTTGATTATTGAGAAATCCTGTATTCGACGATTGCTCCAGCAGGTAGACATCAGATACTACCTTATCTGGGATATGGTAAGTCGATGAGCAAGGAGGCTCCATCGCATTAAGACTGATGCACAGGTCATTGACATTTTGACAAAGCCTCGGGGAAAGATCAAATCTGTGATTTTCCTGTACGACTTGGAGTCATCGAGAGACCCTTGCAAAAGGGTCCTGCATGTTGCATACATTGAGCTCTGGGAGCTCTGGGGGCTTGCGATTCTTACTGGAACAACATACGACCACAGGGTGACTCACCCTCCCCTGGTGGTGCGCACTGGAACAAGATGATTTGCTCTCTTGTGGAACATGATGATTCGCTCTCCTGTGTAGTAGGATTGATGTGTTCTCCTGTGAGGCCTGGATTGATGTGTTCTCCATGGAGATCGTAGCAGGATTGATGTGTTCTCCTGTCAGGACAGGATTGATTAAGTTCTCTTGTCGAGGCATCGTACCCATGCAGTCTGGGACTCATTGAAAGTACTTCTCATCTGATCAATGAACAGGGAAATGAAGTTAGGGACCATAGTAGTACCGATGGACGCATCGTTGTATCTACCGTACTCCCTACGCTAGGATGACCTCAATTGATCTGGGATCAATGATACTAGTCTGGGACCAGTGGTAGGAGTTGTACATACTATGACGCTAACTTTGGGTCGGCTGAGACTGGTCTGGGATTAGTGGTACATACTCCGAGACTGACTTCATGTCAGTGCAGGATTGGTTTGGGACCAGTGAGAGTTGTACATACTATGACGCTGACTTCGGGTCAGTTGAGACTAGTCTGGGACAAGTAGTACACTCTCTGAGCCTGCGATACTGGTCTGGGACCAGTGGTAGGAGTTGTACCTACTAGGACACTGACTTCGGGTCGGCTGACACTGGTCTGGGACCAGTGGTACATACTCCGAGACTGACTTCGTGTCAGTGCAGTACTGGTCTGGGACCAGTGAGAGTGGTACACACTATGACGCTGACTTTGGGTCGGTTGAGACTGGTCTGAGACCATTGGTACACTCTCTGAGACTGCGATACTGATCTGGGACTAGTGGTAGGAGTGGTACTTACTATGAAGCTGACTTCAGGTCAGTTGAGACTGGTCTAGGACCAATGGTACGCACTCTGAGACTGACTTCGGGTCAGTGGAGAATGATATGACTCATTCTCGATCAATTCTTCTTCTTCATAGTTCAGCAGAGCTAAGTTGAGCAGAGCAGAGCCAGCAGAGCAGAGCAGAGCCAGTGGAGCAGAGCAGAGCCAACAGAGCAGAGCAGAGCCAATGGAGCAGAGCAGAGCTCGCGGAGTAGAGCAGAGCCTGTGGAGCAGAGCAGAGCCAGCAGAGTTGAACAGAGCTAGTAGAGTAGAGAAGAGCAAGCAGAGCTGGGTAGAGCAGTGCAGGGCACTGATGGCAAAGGTAGTACAGTCAAACTTATGGATCAACGGATGGAGTTCTCCCTAGTTGAGAGGGAGTGTTAAATTGGCAACTAGGGCCAAACTCCATGTGGATCAGCTTATTTATGGCAGCTGAATATTTTTATTGGATCCCTCTCGTCAAGAGGTGTAGGATTGATCTAAAGATCATCCGATTCCGATAAGTATTTATGGAGATATGAATTTATTTTGATTATGTAATTACTATCAAGCCGCCCAGCTCTTATGTAGGCTCTAGAAGCCCAAACATCATGTCTATTCAACCTATACATTTTTGGTATAAATAGATGAGGATTTGATGTCATTTCAACACATTCTTGAGGTGATCTGCTCCTCTCCACGTCTTGGGTTTTTGGAGGAGTGAGACACCAAGAGTAATATGCCAGCCTAAAGATGATGCCCTAGTTTGTGCGCAGATGATGCCCTAGTTTGTGCGCAGATGATGCCCTAGACTATACGTTGTAACGGAAACACCAAGCCACAATAAGGGAAGGATTTCATACGATGTAATACGCATGGACACCTTGCACGCTGTCATAAAGACACTATCCAACGCAGTCATGAAAGAGACATATATGTAGATCAGGGAAGGCATGTAAAACGCAACCAAAAGGAGAACTGTTCATGCAGGTTTCCATACGATGTAATACGCATAGCATGGACACCTTATCCAACGCAGTCACATTGAACGCAGATATATACTTCAAGGACGTAGTCATATTGAACGCATTATGGGACGGCAACAATGTAATCCAACACAGTCACATTGAGCACAGATATATACTTCAGGGACACAGTGATATTGAACGCATTACGGGATGGCAACAATGTAATCCAACGCAGTCACATTAAACGCAGATATATACTTCAAGGACGCAATCATATTGAACACATTATGGGACAGTAGCAATGTAATCCAACGCAGTCACATTGAATGCAGATATATACAAGTCATATTTAGGGACGCAGTCATATTATATACGCTGCAACAATGTAAACGCTGGACAGTATATACGTTGGGCATTATGTATATACGCTGGAAGTATATATGTTGGATATATACGCTAGGCACTAGAAATATATACGCTGGGCATTCATATAATATGCCACACAATCATAACGCAATACATATATCTTGGAATGTAGTCATATAATATACCATGCAGAGTCAGCCGCTGTAAAGGAAAGAAAACAGCGTGGATGCATATATGTTGTGATACCCTACCTCGCAGCCCTAATCTGCTTCCGTCATCATACACTATGTATGAAGACGTATATATACACTGGTCTAGAATGACATAGTAACACTATTATGAAAAGTACTAAGAGCTACTATTCATATGCAGTCCTAAATAAAACATACGTTGCCTCTATACGCTAGATAATGTCTCAAGTATTGTTGTATGGGGCAGCATGAAAATAGAAGGATTGTTTAAGATGGGGCTGTGTGGAACTATAAGCCTAGCTGCTTTGCTAGGCTGCAAGCCATAGAAAGCAACTAACGCTGATATCACTAGAGGCAAATTGTTGCAGCATGATGATGCAACGAGAAGGCAGGGGCAGTAGCATGATGATGATGCACATTAGTTTGAGCAACATTATGATGGATAAGATCATGGACATGGGTAGCATGCTGATAATCATGGTTAGTGCAGCATGGTGCAGTATGCAGTGGTGCAACTAGAGGACCAAATGCAACACGATGCTAGGTATCAGTTGAAGCAGAATGTCTTCAGATCTCATCATTATATGAAATGATCTATGCTAGATCTAGATAAGTCAAAGTGTTGACTTCTGTTGTAAATGTACTCTCTCTCTCTCTCTCTTTCTCTGCTGAACTTTGAAGATAAAAGAAGATTTGATCAAAGGGTTTCCCCGCACATTGTGGGGTTTGTCCCTAGCTCGTGCCATATCTTGTGTCCTCTTGTCTTGGCTTGTCTTCTGCGTTTTATATTTATGTTCTATTTGCAGTTTATCTTAATGTTGATGTGATTGCTAACTGTGAAAATTTAAATAAATTGCTCTAGCATAGAACATACCATAACTTAACACATATTCATAACATTGCCTCTCTCTTCAAGAAGCTTTGTCCTCAAATCTTACTAAGAATATCTTCTCATCATTGAACTTTCTTCTTTGTTGATACAAGATGATGCTCTGAGTGATAGAAAAAATTGTCGTACTAAGAACTGATTGGATCATCCTAGATTAATCTTCTGATCTCTGAAAATTTGTGATGAATAGTTATTGTAGGATTGGATTCTGCAAACTTCAGTATTCTTGGGAACATAAATTTGTCACTTATGTTCTGAGTGATACTGATATGTAGATTGATTGGAAAGTCTACACTTGTGATTCAGATGTCGATAAATAGTTCTTCTGGTTGGACTTTCCTTTATCATGTTAGTGGTTGTTTCCTGATTTCCTTCAGGTATTGTTGTTGTTGAGTTGGGTACTGAATCATCATTTGGAATGTCCATCATTTGAACTACAACTTTTGCATGTGTCTTCACTTTAGTAGGTTTATCCTCTGCTTGAGTTACGATTTTTACTGGATCAATATTTGTTTCTTTATCTTCAACTTGGACTGAAACGACTGGAGACTTTGATACTACTTCTTGAAGTTGTTCTATCTTGTCATTTAGTGACTTCTAGTCACCTTTAAGCTTCTTAATTTGGGTAAGTAGGGCTTAGTTATGATTCCTTAGATGTGAAAGTTCATCATTTTCTGAGTTGTCGTCTTTGTCCTTAGTATCTTTTTCTTTATTTTTGACTCCTTCTAATAACCTTTGATTTAGAGTTTTTAAATGCAAATTTTCTTGTTCCTTCTTCGATAGATTCTTGTTGAATTTCTCCTTAGAATTTTCATTCTCTTGCTTTAAATTTTGGTTCTTAATCTTGGACTTTTTGTCCTGTTCAAGTAATTTTAATTATGGTCTCTGAGGCGCAAAATCTCCTCATTACTTTCTGTTGATTTTTCATGAAACTGATCTTCGAGATTTTTATATTACTTCTCTGATGCTTCGTTCTTTTGTTGAAGTTTTGTGATTTCTTCCTTTCATTGTTTTATTTGTATCTGCTCATTATCGTTATTCTCTTCGGTACTAAATAATATTCCACACCTTGGACATCTTAAATTGCATTTTTTTTAATATAAGTATCCAATTTCATTTTCTTAAGACCCATGTCTCCCTTCCCCCTTTAGCTTTATAAGGCTTCCCCCTAGGAGAATTGTGTTCCCTTGATTAATTTTCCCATACTAGCCTACGAGCACTTATTTAGGCTAGCAGAATCATCCCCTTATGTCTCCTAAGTGGATGGGGACATTGCAGGTATGCAAATTACCTTTACCCTTTTTTGAGGCTTGTATTGAACCTTCCGATATACCTCAGAAAAGTGGCCACCCTTCTCAAGGAAAACTTTCACATGTTGAAGCTCTTTTGTGTGTTTCCTTGCCTCTAAGAGCTCTAAGTAAGCTATACTAATCAACTAGGGAATCCATTGGTTATGAAAGACACCCTAGTTACAAAACTCTACAACAGGTCATTCCTCCTCTACCTAAAACTATCCTCACTTGTATGGATTCATTATTTAACAACATCAAATCCTACCATGGAAGGGATATGATGGACAATGCATCAGAATTCGAGAAATTAAGATTATCCAGAGCTAAACTCTTCTTTTGTTTAATAACTTATATATATACCATAATTATAGCTCTTGGATACATCATTAAGATCTTAAGAATATCTATTGACGCATCCTCCCCTGATAATGGACTCACTTGGTAGTCCGAAATGTTGGGTTCACAAAACTCTACAACAGGTCATTCCTCCTCTACCTAAAACTATCCTCACCTGCATGGATTCATTATTTAACAACATCAAATCCTACCATGGAAGGGATATGATGGACAACACATCATAATTCGAGAAATTAAGATTATCTAGAGCTAAACTCTTCTTTTGTTTAATAACTTATATATATACCCTAATTATAGCTCTTGGATACATCATTAAGATCTTAAGAATATCTATTGACGCATCCTCCCCTGATGATGGACTCACTTGGTAGTCCGAAATGTTGGGTTCACAAAACTCTACAACAGGTCATTCCTCTTCTACCTAATACTCTAGTCTCTTCCCTTGGCTTTGTCATAATTGGTTGGAAGAAGGTGTTATGAATATAATTCATATAAAATAATAAATATAAATATAATAATAATAAATAATAATAATTAATTAACTAATGGTTAGTTAGTTAGTAATGAAGAGGCATGTCTTGGAGACATGACCATTCATGAAAGGGCACCTGCCTAGGGTATATAAGCAGGCCCTCATTCTTATATGTAATCGTCTCATATCTCATATCAATTCTTATACAATATTCAATATACAGTTACATGTCTTACAATGGGCACTTACGTCTTTGAAGTATTTTAAAGATATTTGGAAAGATTCCCTTTTGACTTTATCATGAACTTTTTATCAATAATGTAGAAGTTTTATATATATATATGAATGTTCTCCTTCAAAATTTACATCGGACTATATTTTTTTACTAGAATCATTGAAATGTCAATGGCCAAAGGCCTTATTTTATTTTTTCTAATTAAATAATTCTTTTTTAACTCTTTTCTTTTATCATCTTTTCAATTTTTTTTTTTGAAGTGGCCAAGGGCCTGACCAAAAATGGAGAAACTCCAACTCATGTAGTGAAACGCTTTAGTTGCGACAACAAGTTGATCACCAAAGGTCGGGATCTACCAACGTGGCTCTGATACCAAAATAATGACCAAAAGTCATATACGCAGTAGATTTCTTTAAAATACTTCAAAGACGTAAATGTCCATTTCAAGGCATGTAACTGTATATTGAATATTGTATAAAAATTGATATGAGATATGAGATGATTACAAATGAGAATGAGGGCCTGCATATATACCCTATGTAGGTTCTCTTTCATGAATTGTCATGTCTTTAAGACATGCCTCTTCATTACAAACTAACTACCCATTAGTTAATTAATTATTATTTATTATTATTATATTTATATTTACATTTATTATTTTTATATGAATTATATTCATAACATTCTGCTAGCCTACATAAGTGCTCGTAGGCTAGTATGAGAAAAATAATCAAGGAAACACAATTTGCCTAGGGGAAAACCTTATAAAGCTAAAGGAGGAAAATGAGACATGGGTCTTAAGAAAATGAAAAGTCACTTTTAAATTATAAAGTGAGAAAACCCACTAAAGTGACTTTATTAAAATAAAAAGGTAAAAAGGTGGCAAAAGAATCAAGTGAGTTATAAAAAAGGGAAATTGAGGAGTCTCTCCTCATTCTTCCATTCACTCATTTGGAAAATAAAATTTTGGAAAGCTCTTGAGAAAGAGACTAGGGTTTTTGGAAACCCTCATTCTAGTTGCTGGTTTCAGTGTTGAAACTATACACCTTAGCTAGTCTTGGAGCGGGATCACTCAAATTGTGAGATTGTGCTTCATTAAGAAGAGGATATTTGCAAGAGGAAGTAACTCAGTGATGTTATCAATTGATTTTATGGACTGACTCTTGCTATTCTATATTTCTTATATATGCTGAGCATACCCAATAAGAGGATGAGTTTTCAGGTTATTTTGCAGGACCAAATCACTATTGTTTGTTGGAGTATTAGGGTCGAGTTCCTTCAAAGTTAGCTGGCTGAGTTTCGCTAAGTTTCCCACTGTCAAAGAGGTCAAATTTCTCTAAAAAAGAGGGTCGAGTTACATTAGCTCTGTGGGCCAAGTTTTGCTCTGTATTTGGACCGAGTTTCACTGTTAAAGGGGGGAGGGGTCGATTTATCTCTGCGTGTTGGCCATATCTGAGCCATCAAGGGGGTCGAATCATAACTTTTCTAGGAGGCTGGGGACTCTTGTTATCCGAGGTCTGAACCTCATTATTTGTTGGTTGAGTGACTATCATAAATAGTCCTCTTTTTGGTTGAGTATTATTGTTGAAAGGGGCCATGTTTGCTTATCTCCTGAAGGTCGAATAACAACTGCTTATCAAAGGTCGAGTTACGGTTCCAAGAGGAACTAGTCCTTTATTTAATACCTGTTCGAGCTACTAAAGACATACTTCATTGTTGGCTATTTGACCCCTCAAGAAGGGTTATAAATACAAGGAGCTCGGTCTCATTTGGAGCATTCATTCATCACAAGTTCGATCTGCTATAACAAAGGAGAAAAGGAGCTAGAAGGGTGAAGAAAAGAAGGAAGAATCAAAGTTTCTTGAGATAATCTCTTTCTCTCTATCCACAAGTGCCAAGTTATGGTTTCTTTGTAGCGGGCAGTTGCGGGAGGTCGAAATTGCAAGGCCAAAATTCTAAGGTGCAGTTGTAGGGATGAAATTCTAGAGGGAAGCCACAAAAGGTCGAAATTTTGAAGTTGCCTCGGAGAGATCTTGACGAGGGGCTGACTTGGTGCTTGGGAAGCTTTTAGGATTTCGTGTTTGGGTCTTAAAAGTCTCATTGTAAGAAGATTCTATAAGAAGAGAAGCATTCTTTCTAGGTTTTCCCCTTGGACGGGTTTTTCCCTGACTTGGAGCCTATATCTTGTGTACTTTGTTTCGTTGTGATCTTCATTGTTTTGGTAATTGCTTGATGAACAAAGAATAATAAGTAATAAAAGGCCAACTAACATCACAAGTAGTTATCAAGTAAGGAAAGTCAACAATAATTTGCAAAACCCTTGATTTTCCAACATGGTATCAAAGCTAAGGTGCAAGAAGGACGCTGAAGATCACATCCCAATTGGCACTATGGCAAGGTTTATGAAGAAGGGTTTCAAGCTTCTTGGCAATCTCACTATCTCCATCAAGGGTCACATCTTAAGAATCATCTCCAAGCTAGCAAAAAAGTGATGGATGGAAGTTTATTTTCCGCTTTGTCTAGGACCTTCAAGGACGAGAATGTATGGGTTATTGACAGTGGTGCATCCAAACATATGACAGGAGAATGCAATCAACTCCAGACTTTGTCAAAAGGAACCTCCTCACATTCAATCGAACTTGGAGACAAGAAGAGCTATCCAGTGAAAGGGGTTGGATCTACTTCGTTGGAGCTTGAATCTAGTGGAAGTATTCACCTCAACAATATTCTATATGTTTCAAGTTCGAAGAAAAAATTACTTTCTATTTCTTGTCTAGAGGATAAGGGTGATAGAATTGATTTTGTTGATGGCAAGGTTTTGGTTTGGGGCAAGGACTCTAGTATTGATAATGATAGGGCAATTGGGATTCTTGAGGGGACATTACATAGAATTTTTACACCCCTATCTCAAGCCCTAGTTCACTTATTAGATGTGAACTCTTCTGAACTATGGCATAGAAGGTATGGACATCTTCATTATAAGATTTTGCCATCTCTAAATCAAATGGTCAATGGCATCCCCAAATTGAAGGAAGAAGATGAAGGGACCTATAAGGGTTATGCTCTAGGCAAGAATGTGAAGAAGCCATTTGCAAGAAGTGATACCAAATCTAAGGATGTTTTATATCTCATACACTCTAATGTGTGTGGTCATATGGCAGTGAAGTCTCTTGGTGGGCATCAATATTATGTGACCATTGATGATTTCTCAAGGAAGACTTGGTTATACCTTCTCATGAACAAAGATGAGGTATTCAAGAAGTTTCAAGAATTTAAGACTGAAGTAAATGATTTGACTGAAAGAAAGATCAAGATTCTGAAATCTGATAATGGTGGAGAATATACCTCCAAAGAAGCAGAGATTGAGAGGGAGCTTATTGTTCCTTACAATCCTAAACAGAATGGCATGACTGAAAGGAAGAACAGAACAATTGAAGAATGTGTCAGGGCCATGCTACATGATCAAGATCTCCCTCAATTCCAATGGGGAGAAGCATGTGTGACAATTGTTTACTTTTAGAACTAAAGTCCTCACAAGATTCTTAACAATATGAGTTCGGAAGAAGCATTTATAGGAAAGAAGCCGAATATGGATCATCTTCGAATATTTGGATGTCATGTTTTCATATACCAAAGGAAAAAAGGAAGAAGTTGGATCCTACCAGTATGAAGGGCATCTTTGTTGGGTATAGTGCTTCACCAAAAGTTTACAAAATCTATATCAAGGAGGATCGTCGGATTGAAGTAAGCAAAGATGTCATCTTTGATGAAAGTATAGCTTGGAAGAATTCAAAGGATGTTCTAGTCGACTCTGATGAAGAAGAGATACTTATCTTTGAGGATATCTCAAGTGAAAATGATGGTCAAGATTTGACATCAACTCAAGAAGATGTTGAAGGTCCTAGTGAGCCTGTTCAACAAATAATTATTCCTGAAATTCGAAAGAGGCCTATTTGGTTGAGAACTACTCTACTAGAAGTAGAAGGACACACAACAAAGGGGACCTTTAGAGAAAGTAAAAGACTGAAAATGTATTATGGATATAGATCATGTATGACAAAGCTCATTGAAGTTGAACCTTCCTCATATGAAGATGTAGCTTGTTTACCGCTACGTGTCAACTACCCATAGCAGTACACCCCCCTTTTTTCGCAAAAAGGGACAGCACTTGATCGAGATGTTCGTGCCATTCAGCAGTCATCGTCATTCTCCTGATCTTATTAAAGTTGTAAACCCAGTCTGCATTTTGATGTAAATAATCTTAGCAGAGCTGAGTTATGTATGTAAATTGCCTAGGTGGACCTAATTTTCTAGTGGTAATCTTCATTCCGGAAGGTTTTTCGTCTCACAGATCCATGATCGGCAGAGTTTTCCTTCAACCTGACCCCAAAGTCGGAATGAATTTTATTATTAGAGTCTTAGGAGAATCCTAGTGTGTTAATCTGCTAGATTATGTTTGGTCGCAGAACTGGGTGGTCTATGAGGGTCTGTCAAAGGGCTTTTCCCCTTGAAGATGTAAAATTTGTAAAAGTCATGATGTAAAGTGTCTTGAGGGTTGAAAATGTTAATCCCCTCATGCGTCTTAAGTCCTAGGTCGTAGGGAAATTTCTCCAAAGGCTATGTTTGATGATCCATTAAAAAA
>APFE031013003.1:106541-199580 GCA_000404065.3 Pinus taeda | reverse complement strand
ATTTTGAATTTTAATTCGACCGGAGAGATAAAAGATTGTCTGATCCTCATCGACGTCGAGATCGTTTTGTCATGGATCACTCAAACTAGCCGTTGGGATTTTTTCCTTTAAATAGGGTGCTAGGGGTCATTTGAGATGGATCGGAATTGGATCTGAGTTTTAGCTGAAGAAGCTCTCTTGTAAATATTTTCTGGTGCTAATAAAGAAGACTTTGGGGTCAAAATCTTGCTAGTGTTACTCTCTTAATGTGCTGTGAGCAAATTTTATTTCTGCATATTTTAATTTTTAGCCGTTAATGACAGCTTAATGAAGAGTGTTGTTGAGCATAGGTATCTTGTTCACATGCTAGGGTTTTAGTAGTATTAGGGTTTCTGATGTAATGGCAGGTATCTCCATTGTGTTTGAGATCTAGTACCGCTTTTTCTCTCTTATTTGACAGTTGAAGTGAGCTGTGCAGGAAACCCTTGAAGATCAGTGGGCGTTAGGGGAAGTTCTAGGCTGAACCAGCCAACTCCCACAAGCATTTTTTGCAGGGCCCAACTGATTCCTGGGTCAATCATTTAGTTTGTTTTGCTATTTGCATGAGAGACTTTCTAAGGCATATCATTAGCAATCTGAAGTTTATGAAATATATATGATGTGATTGACAAATCTGGCTGTTGCAGAGTCACAAAACTGTAAATAATTTTTGCTTGTTGTTAGGGTTTTATTTATTTTTATTGTCCCAGGTTTTGGTTTCCTGTTTTATTGTTTGCAGGTTACAGGTGCTGATGGTTGAGAAATTTCAGGGTTTATCAGAGCTGTCTTTTATTTCAAGGTTTCAGCCTCCTGTTCTCCACGTGATTTACTTGGCATACCCCCACCTGCTCAGCTGCTCGCATATTTCCTTCAAGCTGCAGCACGGCATACCGAAAAACCTCCATTCACGCAGTCATTGCTCTGTCCTGGTATCAAATCCTCTCACTAAGGCCCTTACCTACCTCTTCTTTCATCACTGCTATCTCTGGGTTAACCTTTCCTTCTTCCCTTTTCATCGAGTTTCCTCATGGCTCGCTAACCTGCATCCTTTACCTGCTAAACCCTCACGCACAGTTCTATTTCTTAGTGGCTTTCTTTCATTCGCTGTCCAAGCCTCTGTTGACTTGCTACGCACTCATTTCCGTCCACAATTCCTTACATCTGCAAACAAAAAGACATAGAACCCGCAAATCCCTTCTGTCATTTTTCACGCTGCCAGTCTTTCTCTTCCTCTCCAAACGCGTTATTGCTGATCTCTGCCACCCCCGTTTCCTTTTGCTGTTTAGTTTGATGATTAATACCTGCAAAAAAATAAATAAATTTCACCGTAAGCATCCTCCATCCATCATTCCTGGAACCTGTAAATCTGCGTGAGGCCTTTATTCCGTGGGCATCAGCGTGGGCGTCAGCGTGGGCATCAGTAAGTTTTGATACAAGAGCGTGGGCATCAGTAAGAAAACCACGGGCCAAGTAAGTGCGTTAATTTTTTTTTTGGGTCCTGCGTGGGTTTTCTTTGGCCGCAGTCCAGTGTTCATACCTGTTCGCTCTCTTTGCAAACCTCCAACCCTGTCCTCGTGAACCTGCGAGCTTGCAAACCAATTTTGTTTTCGTTGTGGAGCTGTATGCGTAGATTGGTTAGTGTAGGTACAGTTTTAAAATCGATTTTATTGGTTACGGTTCAATGCGGATTTTATTGGTTACGTTTAGGTTTTGGTTCAATACGTATAGCGTAGAGTTTTTAAAAAAAAAAATCGATCTTTTCTTTTTTAGGTTTAGATTATTTCAAATGTATATGCGTTATTTTTAATGCATTCAGGTTTAGTTTTCTTTTTTTTAGTTTTCATTTGTTTAGTTTTGTTATATTTAAATTTTATTTCAATATATGTTAGGATTTAGCATTACTTTAGTTGATTTTAAAAAAATTGAAAAATCATAAAAGGTGCTTAGGGTTTTGCTTTAGGGTTTTTAGATATTAATTTGATTTTTTTGGTTTATTATAGATTATAATTTGGATTTTTCATTAAAAAAATATATATATATATAAAAAAAAAATCATAAAAATTTCTTTTTAGACTTTAGACTTTAGTTTAAATTTTAAGTTTTGTTTTAGTTTAGATTTTTTTAGTTTTTTTTAGAATTTTATCTTATCTGAAAAGCATAAAAATATATTTGAAATATTTTGCCAGATTCAGTCTTGGCTCGGGAAATTTTAGGTTTCATCTTTATTGTTGAGGCGAAAATGTTGATGTAGGAATATTGTTTATCTTTTATGTGATTTCGCATGCTTAAATACAATATCTGGTTAATGGTTAAATTTCCATGGTTGTATCTTTCGAAGTTTATTTTTGCCAGATCATCGTTAAAAGCGTTATGAATTTATTGAATATCTTATATCGTTCGAGTTGTTTGATGTAAATGAGTGCCCTGCATGGTTTATTTTCTACAGTAAGTAATCGTTTACACATTAACTCCACAAGGCACTGGTCTCTTAAACTCAATAAAATCTATCAAGTGCTTTGTCCTTCCGTGTCTTCCAAACCAACTGGTTCACAGTTGGTCGTCCATCTCCTTACAGGGTCTACCCCCTTAGCCGCGGGAGACAGGCTTAAACGGAGAGATCGGGGATCAGAGTGACAGCCCCCGGTTTGAGCGTTGTCGTGTCAATCTGAGTGACAACACAGCTAAACATCAAGAGTGGAGGAATGGGATGTAGGAAGAATACTAGTCAATTATGAAGAATGATGTCTAGGAAATCATTTCTAGACCAACTGACAAATCAATAGTCACTTCAAAATGGATATATAAGATAAAGCATGCTATAGATGGAAACATTGATAAATACAAAAACAATGTTTGTAGCAAGAGGCTTCTCATAGAAAGAAGGTATTGATTACGAAGAGACCTTTGCTCCTACAGCTAGATATACAACAATTAGATCGCTTGTTTCTTTGGCTGCTACTATGGGATGGAGCATTCATCAAATGGATAATAAGACAACATTTTTCTGAATGGGACTATTGATGAAGAGGTTTACATTGAGCAGCCTCAAGGATTCGAAATAAATAAGAGGGAAACACATGTATGCAGACTGAAGAAATCTCTATATGGCTTAAAGCAAGCACCTAGATTTTGGTATGCAAGAATGGATGCATACCTATTGAGGTTTGGTTTTACTAAGAGTTTTGCAGATCCTAACCTATACATTGGGGTGGTCTAGGGTGAACCAGTCATCATACTATTAAATGTGGATGATCTACTTGTTACAAGTGTAGAGCATTGAATTTAGGAATGCAAGAAGCAGTTAATAGTTGAGTTTGATATGGAGGATCTAGGGATTATGCATTATTACTTGGGACTAGAGGTTTAGTAAAAGGCAAGTGAAATATATCTTGGTGAAGGGAAATATGTGATCAAGATTCTACAAAAAATGGCATGATGGACAATAAGCCTATGATGACTACTATCATTACTAATCTGAAGAAATTGAGGAGTTTTGATTCTAGTCTGGTGGATCCTACTTGCTATAGAGAGTTCATTGGGTCCTTGATGTATTTGGTAAACACTAGACGTGACATTTTTTTGCAGTAAATATCCTCAGTCAGTTTCAGATGGAGCCAAAAGCATGACCATTGGATAGCATCCAAACACATCTTAAGATATTTTCATGGGACTATACATCACTGCCTTTATTATAATGGTAATGAGATTCAAGTAATGGGATATACAGATTCTGATTGGGGTCGCAGTGAGGCAGATGGAAGAAGCACAACAGGCGGGTGCTTCAGCTTAGGATCTTCCATGGTCTCATGGATGAGCAAAAAGCAAGATACAGTTGCTTTGAGTAGTGCTGAAGCTAAGTATGTTGTTGCAAGCAAAGTCTGTCGGGAAGTTGTTTGGCTCAAGATGTTACTATCATATTTGTCTGAAGTGTTGTAAAGTGTAACTAGGTTTGGTCTTCATAATGACATGTAATTATGATCTTTGTAAAAGATGAAAAGAAGTAAATAAAATTATTTTTGTAATTCCTTGCTTCATGGGTTTCATAAGCAAGAGATTTTATTTAGATGGCTCCCATTGAGAGCCTTAGGATTTGTCATTAAAGTCAAAAGAATTAATGTCATGTATGAAGAGCTCTTCTTGAGCATGTGTCAAATGTATATGAGTCTATAAAGCCCTCCAACAACCAACACAAATCCCTCTCTTCATGTGGCCTACAAATGAAGTAATGGCTCATGTCGGCTCACTCAATTAAGAAGACAAACCCATTCAGATGCACATTTCGGCTTACTATAGAGGACAAATTACTATATATATGTGGCTAGGCTCTTCATATTTACATAGTTCAGGAATTCAGATCTCACTCTGAATTCGGATGGGAAGTCATAGTACACTGTTCGGATCTCCACAAAGAAGACAGTTCAAATGTCTCTTTGTATTTTGAATGGACAGTAACATATAAGAAAATAGTTTGGAATGACAAAGTATTGAAAGGAAATTAGATCCCTCTAAAGCTCGGACCACAGTAGCAGCAAGACAAGTTCGAATGTAATCACAGTTAAGAAGTTCGGATGAATTTTTGAAGAGAGATGAATGGACAACAAGGATCTCTCAAGGGTACAAGCTGACAGAGATAAATTCAGTGCTACCTTACAGTAAAGAGTCTCTATGTCTCGATGTAGAAAGGCAGTATTGGTAACATAACAGTTCAATGTATCCATAGTTTGTTGTCATGAGGTATCATCTTAGTAATAAGGGCTCATTGAAGGAAATAGTGTTGTCAAGGCAGCAATGAAGGTCGCGGTATCAAGGCAGTGATGAAGATCTCGGTGACAACAAGGTCTCGTCAAAGTAGAAGAGGAGTCAAGAAGAAAATTGACTATCAAGAGAACTTGTGTCTTGGTCTTGGAGTGGCTAATAGGTCAAGGGTATTGATCTTGGTATTCGTCAATTGGTATCTCTATAAGAAGAATTTGTGCAGGTTTTCCTCTCAAAGAGTGAGAGGTTCTGGCCTACATTCTGTGTCTCTTGTCTATTTACGTTCATGCATTGGTTACTGTTTGATGAAGAAGAACATTAATAACCTAAGAAGAAGAATATTTTAATCTAAAGAAGTAAAAAGCATTCACAAGCAATTACTAATTAAGAGAAATCATCTAATGTTAATGCCCTAGATTTCTCAACATGAAGGACCACTTAGCCCTACACACATACATTGTGAAAATGAAAGTTGCATAAGATTGATTGAAGACCCGATGTTTCATGCTAGGACAAAGCATATAAATAATAAGTACCACTACATCAAAAGCTTGGTATGAGATGGGGTAGTGGAGCTACATTATCTACCTATAGATGAATAGGTAGTAGATATTCTGACAAAAGCATTGCCAGACAAGAAGCTTGAGTACCTGAGAGGTAAGTTTGGTTTGGTGGACATCTCTACCTTAATTGAGAGGGAGTGATGTTGGATAGTTTTTCTCCTTATGTGTCATGCACTAGACTAGAGCTAACATTTGTAAGTCTTAGTGAAGGCCATAAGGAAAGAATGGATTCTAGAGGATTGTATAAGCATCTAAGATTGGAACTTCGTGTGGATTGAAGAGTCCATGAAAGAAGTTGGAGACCGATACTCTTTGAGGGTTAGGTAGGGAATCCAAGATAGGAGTAGTCAAAGAGGACGAAGATTCTTTGAGGATTTAGGATTGGAAATCCAAGATAAGAATAGTCCTAAACGGGCATACCCGGTGAACATCTGGATGGGGTATGTGCCTTAGAGATTGTGCAGAAGCTCACGTAAAGCCTCCCAGCATGATTTCTAGTTAAGACCTTCAATGACAATGTTGGTTGTGATACATATGCTTGATGGATGGCTTATCAATCCGACTCTTCTTATTAGAATGCTTCAAGGATGAGATTCCTTGTACTTCATGATGGGATTATGAATACCTCCCTAGTTAAGGGTGAATGTTGGAAATTGTAACTAGGCTCGGTCTTCACAATGACCTTTTCGTAAACATGACATTGTATATTTTGTATAAAGAAAGAAAATTATTTTATTTTATTTAAAGCATGGGTTTCATGCTCAAGTCTAGGTCAAAGTATGTTCTTCGTGCCTCTAGGTCTTTCTAGGACAAAGAAGAATTTATGTCATTATTTATAGTCCCATATGGACTCACTGTAAGAAAATAAAATATTTATTTTTGTCAAGAAAAAGCCATTTATTCCTCCAATACCAAGTTGGCTCCAATCAAGGACAAGTTGACCTAAGGGAGGGCTATTCGACCCCTGATGAAGGCTATAAATACAAGGAGCTTGATCTCATTTGGAGCATTCATTCATCACAAGTTCGATCTGCTATATTGAATGAGAAAAGGAGCTAGAAGGACAAAGAAAAGAAGGAAGAATCGAAGTTTCTTGGGATAATCTCTCTCTCTTTGTCCACACGTGCGAAGTTAGGGTTTCTGTGTAGCTGCCAGTTGCAGGACGTCGAAACTGTAGGGCCAAAATTCTGAGAAGCAGTTGCAGGGCTGAAATTCTAGAGCAAAGCTGCAAAAGGTCGAAGTTTTGAAGTTGCCTTAGAGAGATCTTGTTGAGGGGCTGACTTGGTGCTTGGGAGGATTTTGGGCTTTAGTCTTCAGGTCTTGGAAGTTTCATTGTAAGAAGATTCTGTAAGAAGAGAAGCAATTCCTTCTGGGTTTTCCCCTTAGAGGGGTTTTTCTCTACCTTGGAGCCTATATCTTGTGTACTTTGTCTCGTTGTGATCTTAATTGTTTTGGTAATTGCTTGATGAACAAATTATAATAAGTAATAAAAGGCCAACTAACATCACAAGTAATTATCAAATAAAGAAATTCAACAATAATTTGCAAAACCCTTGATATTCCAACACCATTAATGGTGAAGCGTCTAATAGTGGAGAAGGCAGCTAGGTATGTACAACCATGCAAAGCCACCCACACATATATAGCAAGTCATCTAGACTCACTATGCCACAATTTCTAAATGAGACAACCACTGACCAAGTGGAGTAGACTGATCTGAATAACCTTTTGGGGAATATTTGGAGGAGTATAGGATGAGACTTTCAAGTTGTCATGAATTTCATAGACTTCTGCAACCTCAAGATGAGAAACAAACCTAAAGGAGCTAAGAAAGCTATGATGCAGAACCCCGAGCTTCAGAAGACACTAAGGAAAGTGACCATCTCATGTTTTGATGGATCATCAAAATGTTCATCTAGATCATGGGTTCAAAAGCTAGACACATACTTCCAACTACATCAAATGACAGAGGTTGATGCCATAAGTTGGCTATGTTACATTTAGATGGTGAGGCCCATGAGTGGTGGTGCCATGGGTTAGTGACTTTGGGTCATGTCAACGTAACTTCGTATTCAAAGTTTGCTCAAGTGACAAATCGAGTGCTTTGGCATGAAGGACCCAAAGATTCATTTAAGATAGCTAGCATAGTTCAAATTTTCAAAGTCTTGCAATTATGGTCACCGACATATCTGATGCACGTTCGGTGATTTTGTTTGTTGAAGGGCTACCTAATCCTCTATGTGGTTGGGTTAAGGTTATAGTTATCAGAACCGGACTGGTCATTAAAACGGTAGACCCCTCAGACCAGGAACCTGTTAGAACTGTATGGAAACCGAACCAAAAAACCGGTCAACCAGAAACACATAAAATATTCAAATTTTAAAGAAAAACATATATATGTGTGTGTGTGTGTGTATGTTGATTTGGGGTAGCATTAGATGTGCTCTAGGCATGAAAATTGGTGGAGAGGCTAAAGCGCATGAGATCTCCAAGACCCAGCAATGGTTTGAGAAAATTCTAACTGGTTTGGGAGATATTAAAATAATTAATATTTTTAATGGAGTTTCTAAGTCTAAACTTAGGAAAAATAAAATATTAATGGGTATTAATATAAAACTAGGTTAGAAGGTTCCAAAAGTCATGGATCAAGCCAAATCTAATCTTAGTCATTGATTAGAGATTTAATCTTGACCGTTGATGGACCAACGAGAAAAGCATAAGAGGAGGCTTAAGGGTCAGTTGGAGAACACATCAGAGTGATCAGTCATTCATTTTGCTAGAGCGTGGTTGCTAAGCAAAGTTGAATCAGTGATCAGTAGTGAGGGGCAACGAGTACGAGGTAGAGAGGTAGGGACAATACTGGGAGACCAACACAGAAGCAGAGAGAGCGAGAGAAGTAGTCAGTCTAGGCTACACAGAGCCCAGCAGAGGCAGCACAAAGCCCAGAGAGACTGCGTCCTCCATGCAAAGGGCAAAGGGAGTGACAGAGAGGCTCCCAGAGGCTGCGCAGTGCCTCAGAGGGCTGACACAGAGGGTCATGGGGTTGACGCAGGTCAGCAGGAGGCTGACGTAGAGGCCAGAAATTCTAGCGTTGAGCTTTAGTTGTGCCAGAGAGGGTTTCGTGGGACAAGTTTTCTGAATACCTGTTTCTGGATATAGAAGTATTGTTGTCGTATATTTTTCTCTGTCAAGTGAGTTAGTTTAGGCACCCAGTTGTACTTAGATAAACTACATAATAATATAACCCTCTGAATAGCTACACTGGTTTTCCCGCATTGGATTTTTCCGGGGACATTGGTCCAAAAATAACGGTATCACTAGTTTTCTTTCAGTTGATGGTCTGTAGATGTTGATACTGTACTTGTGTTTATTTTCAATATTTACATGGTAAATAACTTGTTAAGTAATTAAACAAGTAGGAGAAATATACCTGATAGTACATGAAAAATTTCTAACATGTTAGACTTAGAAATTCCAACAATATATTCATGTGCATCCATATGAATCTAGACCATTTATACACAAATAAGCAAAAGTTCTCATTTATATAGCATGTAAGGGTGCACATAACCAAAATAGCACCGAGTGCAAGACATCTCTAAATAGAAAATACATTAGTAAACAAGCTCCACATGGCCTCTAGCATTGAAAAAAATTATGCTGCAACAAATACCTACATATCATCAAAATCATTTCTTATATTGGGACCTTCGTCATGAGTATCACCCTCTAAGCATTAAAATAAGATAGAAAAATCATAGCAAGTCAAGATTTTGTTTGAGTGATGGGTATTTTTTTTTAGTAGGCTCATGATAGAGGAGTTCAACAATCAATGCCCCTAACATCAAGGTACATAGAGGGCTTGGTGCTATTGATTAATACTAGTTCCATACCCTTGTACATGAGAAAATCCAATGTAGTGTCGCCATCCCCCCAATCCTAAAATCCTAGAAAATTGTTAAGTCTGCTGGATTTTAAGTGAGATCTAAAATTATACTTTCTCCATATGAAATCTAATGAGGTCAAAACCACTCTCAAACATCTTGATTCATTTCATGATCATGTTAAAAATTTAAGTAAAAGGATGAAAATGAAAGATAAAGGAGAATGTCACTTTATCTTTCATTTTCATCTTTTTACTTTAAAAATTTAACATTACCATGAAATGCATAGCAATAATAAGGCCATATGCTTGAATATTAGGCACCTATTTGGGGCTCGTGCCCAACTAAGACAAACATTAAAGGAAAAAAAGAAAAACAAGCCCATTTGCTACGTTCTATGTGACTTTACTGTATTGAACTAGACAAAAATGATTCAAGTCACCGATTAGAACCAATTTTGCCTCAAAACGGTTGGATCGGTCTGAACCGACCAGTCCAGTTCAGTCCTTATAACACTAGTTAAGGCTCCTAAGACTGCCACTATACAGGATGTAGTTGGTAGAGCCAGAGATGAGTAGGATGTTGTTCCTAGGAGAAAATTTCCTCCCAAATGATCCTTTCCTCAAAAGAACAAAGAAACTAAACCATTTCAATACACTGGGAAATCAAAGCTGAATGAGGAGACCTGAAAGGAGTTGAGGAAGAAGAAGCTTTATTTTAGCTGTTAGGAGCCTTAAGTGGTAAGACACAAATGTGTAGGGAAGGACAAGTCGGGCAAGGCACACTACATTGAGGTCTACTCAGATAGTGATCGTGATGAGGAGAATGAGGAGTTGGGGCAGGGATGGGTACAGGAACAGGGAAATCTCGTAGCAGGTGAGGAGACATCATAGGCTAGGGCTAAAGTCCTTGTTATTGCATCCATGTCAAGATTTCCCAGGTACCATGTGTTCAGAGTCAAGGGGGTTCTGTTGGGACAAAAGGCGACAATGTTGATTGATGGTGGGGCATCCCACAATTTTATAGATTCATCTATGGTGGATTATAGGGAGATTCCAATGGAGGAGTTTGATGGTTTCACTATGGTCATACAGGGTGGTCATCAGATGGAGTGCACCAGATGGATCCCTAAGTTGGAAATAACCATGGGGAATTACACATTGACAGATGATTTCTTTGCGGTGGATGTACTAGATACCAATGTGGTACTTGGAGTACAGTGGCTTTATTCATCGGGACATACACTACTAATTAGAGGAGGATGCAGATGGAGTTCATAAACCATGACAGCAGGAAGGTTGTTTTGTAGGCCATGCACCAGTATCCAGCCAAGATTAGTGTCATGTCAAAAGCATCGAGGAAATGTTGTGGCATGGAGACATAGAGTGGGCAGTGGAGTGCTATATCATGGACACAAAGCCACTAGATCAACCGTGACAACATCCAAATGATATCCAAGTATTACTCCATAAATATCATAAAGTTTTTAGTGAGATTCCTCCAAGTAGACCCCCATATAGAGAATTGAGGATGTTATAGAGTTAGAGGAGGGGGTAGGAGCAGTTATAACCAAACCCTACCACAATCCCAAGGTATACAAGAATGAAATCAAAAAATCCATCAAGGAGTTGTTGAGATTGGGCCACATTCATCCTAGTTCTAGTCCCTTTGCTTCTTCGGTGGTGTTGGCCATTTTGAGGATGTGCATCAATTATTAGACGCTTAATAAGAAAACAATTAAGAACTAGTATCTAATCCCGAGGATTAATGAATTGATGGATGAGTTGAAGGGAACCAGTTATTTCTCAAAGATACATCTTTGCTCTTGCTACCTAGTACCCTCATATCAAAGTTCAGGAACAGGATACCCCAAAGACTGCTTTTTGGTACCATTATGGGCACTATGAGTTTTTGGTTATGCCATTGGGCTAACCAGCTACATTTCAGTTCCACACGAACCACATGTTCAATAAATGATTACGAAAGTATATGTTGGTTTTCTTGAATGACATACTCATCTACAACAGGACTTAGGAGGATCATCTTAGGCATTTGGACGAGGTGTTGGGAATTTTGGAGGGACAAATCTATGCTAAAGAGTCCAAATGTGAGTTTGGTATGACCAAGATGCTTTATTTGGGGCATGTGATAGGGGAGAATGGGGTCCAAGTACACTAGGAGAAAATTGGGGCAATCATCAAGTGGCCTACCCCAAAGAATGTGACGGAACTGAAAAGCTTCCTAGGTCTTTGCGCATATTACAGGAATTTTGTTAAGGGGTACTTGCAACTGACAACATCTCTTATAGACCTCACTAAGAAGGAAGCTTTTTGTTGGACAAAGGAGGCACAAACAACCATTAAGAGGATGAAACAAGTGATGAGTTCATGTCTTGTGCTAGCATTACCAGACTTCACTCAGCCATTTGTGCTTGAGTGTGATGCATTGAGGACAGGGATAGGAGCCGCATTGATGCAAAATAACCACCCCATTACTTTTGAGAGTTGCAAACTCAGAGAATATGAGCAACATTACTCAATATATAATAAGGAGATGTTGGTCATCATGCATGCATTGGCCAAATTTAAATAGTACATGGTAGGAACGAGTTTAAATTGACATAAGAGGAAATTTTAGCCTAAAAGTGGCCTCCTAAGGAAAAACATTAAAATAGTAGTTAAAATAATAAAATAAGAGTTATGAATTTTGGAGGGAAAAGAAGAAACCTACTTTTTTTATTGTATTTTTGGCTTATCTCTTTATAGGTTTACTCAAATTTCAAGTGTAAACAATCGTTGGATGCGGAATTAAATTCCACATCCAATGAGTACCCATTATGCATACTTCAATCAATGCCTCCTATTAGTGCCCCTCTTAAAGGAAGGACCTCAGGGGTAGTCACATTAAATTAGGGGAAGCAATAACCTACTAAGTGAAGCATGGGAACAAGGGTACAATCAAGGGCAGTCAATCTTCTATCTTGTCATGTGATCCATATTAATATGCCCCAAAACATTAAATGAAAGCACAAGATTACAAAAATGGTTAATGTACCCTTCCAATAGATGACCCACCTTCCTTCAAGAAGCATGCCAAATGGGAGAGAGAACTAACCAAAGCATAAGTGGAGAGCTTTGATTTAAAGCTATCTGTGGGCCATCATAGGGTTGTTGGTTGGCTGACTGACAAATGAGGAGAAAAATTTTCTCCTATGAGTTACCTACTTTTGGTGGGTAACAAGAACCAAGTATGAAAATGTAGCAGGAAATTGGCTAATATTGCCAATGACCACTGAAATCCTATTGCAACAACTAGAAATTATTCTCCTAATTGTTAATATTTAACAATTTATTTGCTACAACAAATACTGAATAAATCACACTGCACCCTTCACAAAAACAACTATAGAAAATAATAGCGTTGGAAAATGAGAAATACTAGCACACACATAAAATTGACATAATTATTTTTGGAAAATTGTCCCCAGAAAAACCCAACTTGAGAAAACCGGTGCAGCCGCTGAGGGCTTTTAATATTAAGCAACCATGAAATAATCTGAGTACAATCTAGATGTCGAATACTGGCAACCCTGCAGAGAAAAATACTGGCAAAAATATCTTGAGGGAAATTACCCTCACTTTGAGCAATCCCAACACTTGAATGCCACTGAAAATCAAGTCGTCCACCTAGCCCTGTGCAACTTCTGTGTCACCTTGGCACAGACTGCTACACACTCAGCCCGAACTCGCGCTCCCCGCACTAGTGCTGCCTGCACTCGCTCTGCTCGGAACAATTCAAAATCAAGTCGTCGTACCTGCTACTGACTGGGAAAATGCTTCTCCGGCCCTCTAGAACCTCTGCCTGACCTCTATAACTGAAAACATCTTCTTCTTTCAGCAAATTGAATTGGCCTCTGAAGCTTCTACACAACTTCCTGGAGAAATTTCAACTTCTATGCTAAGTACTCGCCAAATTTGGAAAATCTTCCTTTGTCTGCACTGTCCCTACCCCTCTGACACCTGCGGCCCTTCCGGCTCAAACTCTTCTTCCCTGCTGGACCTTTGCAGTTGGATAGCTCGATCTGCCAAGGAACTCGCACTACTAGTGTGTTTTCTCCATCTACCCATCGACTTCTTATAATCTTCTCTTGGACCTCTAACGACCAAGATTAAAACCTAATAAAGGGCCAAATCATATCGGAGTCAATTCGTGTGAGTTTCTAGATGATTCACATCTTATCTCAATTAATTTTGATTAATTAACCCCTTTTCCTAAGTTTAGACTTAGGAAATATTTAAAAATAGGCTAATAATCTAATTGAGACACTTCTAGGTGGAACTTCCAAAAACAATTTATGGGTTATGGAGAACTCCTATGTTTTATCCTCTTCACACAGTTTCGAGACTAGAACACCTCCAATGCTACAAAAACTAACACTCCAGTCAATGACAGTGACAAATTATCAGCATATATTCATGGTAAAATTCAAGACCTTTCTCTGCCAACTTGAAATATTATCATCAATGTTACTTGGGAGCGGAAGAGGAAGCGGGGAGCGGGAGCGACCATTTTCAAAAGCTCCCTGTTTGGGAGCGAATCCCGGAGCGATTTTTTAAATATATATATATATATATATTTCAATTTTTGATACATATATGTCAACAAAAACATGTAGAATGATGAATTAGATATAAAAAACATAAAAAAACATAGATTGATCATTGAACCATATCACATCAATCATCTAGAAGTTATAATCTTCATCAACCATGTCCACAAGTTAGTAAAATACATATTACAACTGCAACATATTGAGTCTTGTGAATCATGATTCATCAAATTCAATCTTAAAGTTTCAACTTCAAGCTTTCAAAATTGAAAATTCAATATATAACATTTATCATCATTGATCACCAAAGTTGTACTTGTAAGCTAAGTTTAACCATTACAAGAAATAATATCTTAGATATTTCTAAGTCCTAACTTCTAATTGTTAACATGAAATGAAATGTTATAAAATGAAACATGAATAATGAAATGAAATGAAACAACTTTAGTCTTTCACGAAGCATCATATTCATAATTCACAATCATTACCAATGAGTTATAATTGCCAACTTCAAACTTCAAATTTTCATTGTCACAGTCATATATTGTTTACAAAAAATATCATTATGATATGAAAGAGTCAAGAGTCAAGAGTCAAGGACTCAAAACTCAATAGTTATGAAAACTAAAGTCTAATAGAAACTAGAAAAGACAAGTAAACTATAAATCTACATGTGGCCCTTGCCATGAGAGTCTCCAGGAGTATAAGCAGGTTGTGGTGGTCTTCTAGGTGTCTCCCGCACAGACCGACGACTAGAACTAGAACCTCCACATGAGGGTGTAGATGGAGGTGGCGACAACAAAGGAACAAGACTCGAAACTTGAGCACTGCTACTGGATGGTGGAGGTGGAGGTGGCATGGCTGCTGCAGCTGCTTCATCTTCATCCCTTACAAGTTCCTCTTCCAGTTCTTTAAGATGTACAATCCCACCCCTTGGTGCAGGTTGGCCCAACCAAGATGTACAGTAGTATTTTGGTGTAAGGATATACGCCAAGTGATGTAGCGGAAGATTAAGTTTATTCCACCGTACACACACAAAATCGTGAATCATTTTGTACAAGTTGGGATCTCTGTTATGAACAATATCTTTTATTTGCCCCAACATGGTATCCATCTGCTCATACACCTCGCCAATCACTGGTTTGTCTGTATCTGCAAACCGAATCATGTGATAAATGGGCTTGGTGAAATCCAACACTTGCCTCACACTTGTCCAAAACTGACCATCAAGAGCGGCCTCCTCCACCAGTTCAAAACCTTGCCTGTCAGCTACATTTGTAGCCCTTTCCTTTAATACCTGCTAATGTGGGCTTGATATCATGCTAGCCAATGACTCTCTTACCTTCAAAAGGCGCCTGAAGGTGAGGTAATAGCTGCCAAATCTAGTCCTCGCAATCTTCAACAACTCCAATCTTGAGTGACTGCGGAAAAGGCCATGTGTATTGCTATGATTTGTAATAGATTTTATTATTTGTTTGCCTTTCCTGTACAAATCACCAATCCATTGGTATTGTGCATTTTTGTTCTTGACAACATCCTGCATCAGAAGGTTCAATGTGTGAACCAAACATCCAGACCAAAATATGATGGGGTATTTATCCTCAATAATTGCTCCCGCTGCCCTACAATTAGGAGCATTATCAGTGATGACTTGGATAACATTGTATGGCCCAATACGGTCAATTGTTTCAAATAATGCTTCTGCAATGTTGATGTCGGTCCTAAACTTGTCTGAGTAATCATGTGTAGTTAGAAAGATGGCACCACTAACAGACACAACAAGAACACTTCTCAATGGATTGCCTTTTACATTTGTCCATCCATCAGATACAATGGACACCCCATGGTCAATCCAAAAACTTGTCATTCTATTCAAAGAATGTGATATTTTTGCTTTTTCATTATCAAGGCTAACGGTTCTTGCCTTGTCATACCCAGGGTTCTTGTATCCTTTAGGGGCATCATTTATGGCAGAAACCATTTCGTGCCAAAAGGTGAGCAAAGAACATTGAATGGTATCCCACATGCATAGAGAAACCTGTAAACCTTTGAATCCACGTCATTCCTACACCCCTCATCAAGGAAATCTGATATGGTTCTACGCCTTAAACCTGATGACCCTGTGCCTCCATATCCACTGCCTTGGGAGGATGCTGAAGGAGTTTTTTGTGATTGTGAGCTTGGTTCAAAGAAACCCCTTGATTTTTTTGATTTGTATAGGGCTTCCTCCTCTTCTCTTATGTATTTGGCTCTATCCGCTGCTGACACCGTGGGACAAGTTTTGATTCCTATTTGTTTGTTTCCATCCCATGGCCTTTTCCCGCAGAGGTGTTTTCTGGCATGGGTGTATGAACTTGTATAATCATTTTTGCAATGGGGGCAATGAAATTTAGTGGTTTCACCCCCTTTCCCTGCTTCAGGCCTATTAACATATTTCCACAATGGGGTTTGGTCTTGTTTAGTTTTATGAGAGTCATGTTCACCCTCCTCCAGCTCCTCCTCACCGGGGTTTTCATCAAATCCTCTTTCTTCTTTTTGGCCCCTCCGTTTCCTACTCTCCAGCACCATAATAACCATAAAAGGGACCAAGAAGAGGAAAATCCCAAGAAATATAGCCAGGTCCATGATATTTGATATTTGTAGGCTTTTGAATCTGCAAATTAATTTAATTTATTTAGATCAATTAATTTAATAATTTTAATCTATTAATTTAATTTAGATTCATAATTTTTTTACTAAATATAGTTAATAAACTAAATTAAACTACCTAAATTACTACCTAACTAAATTAAACTAACTAAACTAACTAAATTACTAGGTTACTTACCTCTCTGCAGGTTTTCTCCTCGCTCCTCGGCAATTGCTCCTCGCTTCTCCTTGCTACTTTGCTCTTGCTCTCCTTGCTCTGGCTCTCATTCAAGTGATAATGAAATGTTTATTTGCCCCATTGGGCTTTTAAAACAATTTTTTTTTTTTTTTTTTTAAATTGGAAATTTTTTTTGCGTCCATGGCTTTTTTTTCAGCCCGGGTCGCTCCCAGCGGGGGTCGATTCACTCCTGGAGCAAATATTTAACGTTCGGGAGTGATCGGGAGAGATCGCTCCCCGATCGCTCCCGAGTGTTAAAAATTCGCTCCGGGAGCGACGGGAACGACGCTCCTGATGTTGCTCCCTAAATTGGCAGGGAGCACAAATTTTTTTATCGGGAGCACGCTCCCGACCCGCTCCCGCCTGGAGCGTGGATTGGGAGCGGGAGCGAGGGGGGGGTGAGCGCTCCCCCGCAACACTGATTATCATAAATTCATGCACAATTTCAGCTATACATGGGGATATACAATAACAAAATAGGTGTTTGACAGAAGCAGAGAATCGACAGTCAGAATAATCAAATACAGATGCACTATCTCTTGGAGATGTCAAGTTTGAATGTTTGTTTCCTACTATATTGCAAGGATTATCAAGGAATATAATAATTTAGAAGACTATGGAAAGAAACAATTTGGCAAACCATACTTGATCATTAATCCATTTGTCACTGCTCCTAGATATGGACCAGGACAAGGACACCAAACAAAGATTGTTGGTTATGCAACAGTTAGACATAGTAAAAGTAAAGAAAGAAATTGAAGATGTCATATCAATACAAATTGCCATCTTTCATACACTAAACAATAGTCACATTTTGGCTTATTGCAAATTCAACTATGACCCCAGGTGAGAACTCTATTGACTATACAGAGGCTTTACAAACCTTGAGAGCAAGGTATTAAATACATACTTGGTAACTTACAAGATATGGAAGGTATGTGAGGTACAGGAACAGGAAAAGTATGAGAAACAGCATCCTAACGTTGTGATAACTGAAGTTAGACAAATGCTTTGAAAACATACGCAAAAATTAGATAAATAATTGTCATGAACCAACTTCAAACACTGAGCATTAGAATTTCTTAGTTAAATACGTGAAATGCTATTACAGTGCCAATTCTCATAGTTCCATACTTATTTGGAATTTGAATATGCAATGAGAAAACTTGAGCACTTGGGCCACAAGATATTAAAACCATTTTTAACATGTTGACTGGACTTCATACTTTTTGGTTATCAATACATTAAGGTATGCAAGCTATGACAAGATGTAGGAGCAGGTCTCTGATAATTTAACACCTATGCCTGTAGTGTACGAGGATATAAGCAATATAAAAGCAAGTCCCACCACCAACTCTGGCCTCTGGAGTTTTGGTGTTTGAAAACGATTTGCAATAGTCCCACCCATGTTCTACAAGGGATTTGACACAGAATAGCTTACAAATTCAATCTTTTATGACTACTAAAAGTAACGAGGCTTATGGCTTTGCATTCAACAATGTAGGTATATGGTCTTAAACATACAAGAAAATAGGTCCTTTACAGTGATTCACTGTGAAGAGTGACAACAATGAATTTCAATGGAAAACATGTTGATTGATTTTTTTACACTAAAACACTGGTTCAAAAGACATGCATACATACTTGTATTGACGAAAATATCTTTTCCAGGTCAAGTGCAAAACTTCTAACATCTATATCATTATTTGTGGCACCCATTTGAATCAGGGAAACAGCCATCGTTTCATACTGTCCACTTGCTATTGATGTTAAGAATGTCTCCACTGCAGCCCATGTCCTGGGAGAGATGCGACCAACAATACCTATAAAAATAATCCCAAGGAAAAAAATGAGCACAAAGAACAATTTTTTGAGCAGAAAATAGCAAAGTTCAGGAAAAATTGAGATATAAAGCAATGAATTAAACATGAAATGGATATCAGAAATGAGTTTCGGTTTGACACTAAAGGATTTTCACTAGGCATTTAATTCCCATGCATAATAATAGGACCATAGGTTGTAATTCCATTAAATTTCACTGTCATTTTCTTCTGAATAAGCATCTTCTTCTAAGAAACTAATGGAAAAATAACTTTCTGTGACCATTTTGAGGTAATTATGAATAATTCTTAGCACCAGTTTGCAGTTGAACCATGTATATTATGTACCACCACATTTTCTTTTTTTCCACTTTGGAAAAGTAAAGTCGTGTACTAGTGTATACAAAATCAATAAAACCACAATAGGTGCTTGGCAAATACTTTCCTTCACTCTCTACACTGAGAAGCTCCATTTGAATCTCTACGTTAGTTGATGTGAAATAGTTTCCAAAAGATGGAGCTTAGCCAAAAAATATGCAAAAACTTTCCTTTCCTCTACACTGAGCAGCTCTAATTGAATCCCTAGGTTAGTTGATGTGAAATATTTTCCAAGAAGGTGAAGCTTAGTGAAAAACTATCGTTGAGTCAGCCATAAAGCAACAGATATTCATATTGCAGTGCTCTCGCTTAACACCAGAAACCAAACCAAAGCTCTAATTCACCTTCATATATAATCATATATATACCAAACAGAGCCTCTCCAGTGAACATGTCTATAATAGATGTCCTAGAATGCCTCTTGAATCTCGTTCCACAACTGCTTCACAAATGCAGTCCCAAAAAATCTGCTTGATATCTTCCTTTTTCCCACATTGAACATAAATCCCATCTGTCAAGTCTGTTTAGCAAGTCTATGTTTGTTGGCCAATATCTGATAGAGATCCAACTATCCAAGCACCCTGACTTTAAAAGTACACAAGGTAATTCAAATGGACTAAATTCTGCAGTGCTATGTGCAACTAACTATCCACCTTATATTTCACTTTCCTACTGCGTTAGATTTAATCTAATTATACAACATGCATATGATAATGAGTGTACCATTGCTATTAGACCATGCCCTGCCCCTTCAAATCAGGCTTTCATGTCATATGGCCACTTTGAAACTATCTTCTAGCGAAATAAAATGGACTAGATATATGTTAGTGTTGACGGTGCTGGACCCGCCAACATGTCAAGGGATCTCCTTAGTAAGAAGTCCCAACTAGACCTCAGACCGTTTGGTGTAGGAGTCCCATCAGTGGGCTGTGCAGTATCGCCTTGACCGCGGTTATGCGCAGAGGCAAGTAAGATGTCCCTCTTGATAGCAAGGGTGTGACATATAAAGAAAGTCAAGGAAGGTGCATGAACGGTTCTAACACACGGAGGGTGAGGTGAGTGCGCCCCTTGGAAACCTGTGAAAGCATGGAGTTAAGAAATGAACATATGAGCAAAGATGCATCACAACATGGAAGGCAAGTAAGCTAGCAATCCAAAGTGATGGTTAAACCAACAACACATTTCAGTAAGATTCATACATACATATACAAAAAATAGCTACACATGCATGCTTAAGCAAAGAAATACATATATCATTTAGAGTAAACAAGATAGCTGAAATACAATACGACATATGCATGAAATGTGTTGGCTCTATCATATTAAGAAGTGAAAGTTCTAGTCATACAATACAACTATGACCAACCACTAGTTCTGATAGTGGAATGTTATAGTGACTGCCGCCTGCTCCTCCAAAGAGATATACTAACTCTGCACAGTGGAGAAGCTAAGGCTTGCTACAATACTGTCCAAGATTTCTCTAAGATACTCCTATTGGAAGCTTGGCTGACCAAAGGCCTCTACAATGAGTTATGAGGGACTATATATAGCAAAGGGTGGGGTGGCCCTTGACATTCTCCTTTGTGATTGCTCACCTACCCTCATGACTCTTCAACTACTCTATGACAGTTACAATCAACTATCGACACTTGAGCTTCCACTTGAAAAGATGTTACATACAATCTACACATGTACTCATGTGAGACAGAATAGGCTTGAGCAAGCCATGCAATACATCACTAACACTTGGACTGTTGTGGTAAGACCAACTCTTCGACATCCTTGCGATGATCGACAGTGGTGAATTGATGCCAAGCTTGGTCGTCCGTGATGGTGTCTGTGCGCTCAATGGTGACATCCTGCTGAAAGCAAACTCTTGCCTTTGTTGCATCCGAGTACACTGATATGGCCCCTATGTCCAACTCGTTTGATGGTATGCGCATCATCGTCTTGAGTGTGGCTGGACCAACAACATATTGATGCATAATGCCTGTGTTGATTTCCAAGTGTGTGTTGGTGACCATGCGCATCAACTTGTCAAAGTACATGTTCAGCTCCAGTGGGACTACTTCTTGTCTTTGCCTCAATGAGTGTGCCAAATGTGTGGGATCGCATGCGTGCTCACAATGACATGCATGTTGCTGAATTCCCTTGCATGCGATCAACAACACTGCTCAACTTGTCTGCTCCGTCCCTGCTGTTGGGATGGATCTATAACTTGTACGAGCGCAATTTCATCCGTTTGTGCATGTTGCACCCCATGTTGTACCTGTACCTGCTGCAACTCATTCTCTCATCTGTGCAGCTCCTGTTCTTCCTTGGGTTGCCGCTTCAGCACATGCAGCTCGTCTGTTTCTCTCTTTGCCTTCGCGCGATCTTCATGTCACGTCATGACCTCATAGCTTCAATCTCCAAAGCTGCTTTTGTCATGAGTGGATTTGCTTTGAACTCGCAGCTTTGCTCCGCCTTTGTGTTGTCAACACCCTTCCTGCTACATTCGTCACATGCAGGTGTGCTACCTTCTGCTGCTGATGGTGCTGCTCGCTGTGATGCTATTGCCATATTATCTTGATGTCCTTGTCTACGAACAACTTGATGTCTTCATAGGTAGGCAAGCTCATAGACGCTTGCTTGGATGCAACCCCTGTTGTGCTCTTAACGGTGTCCTTTGACTCTGCCTTCCTGAAGACCATTGTATTTGTGTTGCTGAGAGACAGACGAACACCTGTGATGCCTAAAGACATGGAAACACTCATGACAAGCAATCTGTCAGCCGAAAACCAAAACAAACTTGAGGTCTGACTTGCAACATACCTGTGTGATTGATCATGAAGGTTGCGCAATTTCCACCAGGATGTCGGGAGACTGACTGCCAAAACTGCGCAAGGCATAGTTCGGTCTGTTAGGAGGCTGACTGACTGTCGGAACTGCGCAGTGCACAGTCCAGCTTGGCCTATTGAGGATTTTAACTGCGTAGTGCATATTCCAGCTTGGCCTATTGAGGATTGTAACTGCGCAATGCGTAATTTCAATCAGCAGTGACATGCAAATAGCAAACTGCATTGCGTAGTTTCAAGGGCCAGCAGGACACTACCTCCAAGAATTGTGCAATGAAAGCCTAGAGGTTAGTGCTGGGCCAGACTTGCGCAATTTCTAGAGGGAAGGCAGAGCCTTCACTTCTGGAAATGCACAGTGCTAGCCGGGCAAGGCATGGTCTGAGCCAAGGCAACCCAAATCGGCCGACAGGTGATTGAAAACATGAGAAGTCTGAATGCGTGATGAGATGAATGCAACCAAGAGTGAATGATTATGCATGCAAACAATAAGTGCAGGATTTAGAAAATGAGAAAACATCTGTGTGTGTGAAGCGAGTCACTGCAACGGTGACTATCGATGCAAAAACAATGTCATGCATGCGACAACAGTGAGATGCAAACGAAAATTGAAACGATGCTTCTACAAGATAACATACATCAAAGTGATAGCAAGTGCTCATTGAAATCAAGCAAACAACACTCACACAAAGCGAAACACAAAAAGTGACAGAAAGCCAGCAAAGACATGAGAAGTGAGCTTACCTCGGAACAGCTGCGCTAAATGTGCCCACGACTCCTAGATGCAATGTGGGATGTCGGAGCTATAAGGTCAATGTGAGGAATGAGCTCTGTAGCGTCCGATTGATGAGTTTTGATAAGATTGAGGTTATGATGCGCATGCCACAACTCTAGGAAAAGTGACACTTAGCGAGAGGTTTCTGAAATGATCTTTGCATGTAACCTCAGCTGCTAAAAATAAATCCCTAAATCTAGGGATGCCTTTGCATGCTGCCTTGGGAAAAATAGTCCATGCATGCAAACCAATTTTACTTGGTCCCAGAGGGAACCGGTCAACCAGAAGGCACATGCATCGATTTGTGAGCTTGGGATGAAAATCTACGTTGTTGTTGGGCTGAGCAGAGCTTGCTGTCCCAAAGGGATTGTGAAATTTCTGGGAGGAACAGGTGACTGTCTCCCAGGATTGCACAATTTCTAGGCTGAGCAACTGTCCGAGTCAGATTGCGCAATTTTCTCAAGGAAGTCTGTCTGATTGAATTGTGCCATTTCTGAGCCCAGTAGGCTGCCTGACTAATTTGCACAATTTCTGCTAGCTGCTGGGCTCGCTATTCCAAAGGGATTGCGCAATTTCTGAGAGTAGCAAGTGACTGCTTCCCAAAATTGCGCAATTTCGAGGCTAAGAAACTGTGCTAGGATGAAATGTGCAATTTTTGAGTGGAAGACTGTCAGGAAGAATTGCACAATTCAGGAGCCTAGCTGGATGTCCAGTTGGGTTTGTGCAATTTCTTGAGGGAAGGCCAGTTCCCCTCTAGAATTGTGTAATTCCCAGAGGGAGCTGCTCAACCAGCAATTGACACTAACTCTAGAAAGAAGCCCATGAAGGAGGTTGACAAGACTCTATGAAACAGCTGAAGCTGATGTGCTTGACAGTGCAAGACATGTTGCTGAGGATGGTTGGGAGGGAGGCTCCAAAACGAAGCTAAGGCAAAATTTTGGAGGGTGGTTGTAGCCGCTACAACAGTTAGTTACATTGTACTTACTATGAAAGACTTATTTCAAAGAAATTTATCTCCAAAAGTTCTAATCAACTCTATTTGCATCCCATATATCATGCCAGCAAGTCAAACTCCTTTCACACAATTTTCTTCTTTCCAGCCTAAGGATCACGCCCTACACGCTAGATGAATGTCATATCCCTTCTCACAAACATTAATCACAGGGTGTAGCTACACATTTTTGGCACAATTTTGACTTAGGAGGAGGACCCCACACTTCGACTTAGGAACTTTGGGGCAAATTCAACTTTATTTAGCAGCTAGTGAGATGTGGGGGCCACCCACATGGGGGAATTCGAACTTGGCCATTCCATATGCTTGGAGGGAAAACGAATGGGTGGATGGAGGGGCCCACATGAGAAGGAGGCGCAAGCGAATATGAGGGATCAACTCTCATTTCGGATCATCTTCTACATTTGCAAACAAAAGATCACTTGTACGCTTTGTTGTTTAGGAAATCTACTGACTATTTAGCCACGAATCTCTCATGCGGGACCTCTACTTCGGGGGACCATCTGTGCCCGCCCTACAGAGGTTGTTCTATATGAGTTTCAGGGAGTCAAGGGCAGCAACACACTTCAGTCATCAGCATAGAAAGGGAAGAAAGGGAAGAGCGTACTTCTGGGCAGCCAAAAAACACGCAGGAGGAGTTGATGGCTAGCAGGGGATTCATTGCTTGTTGGGAGATCCGATAACTGAGGAAGCAACATAGTGTAGGCATTTTTGCTGGAGTTTGCAGCTAGCTGGACCAGCACATCAGTTAGTCACATTTTTTAGCAGAGGGACATCACAGAGGCCATCCAACAACAATTCGTGGTGACTTGGGGAGCAACGAATCTTGGCCAGGAGCCATCCGAGTAGTTAGGACTTCAATAGCAAAGGTAAATCCAGCATTTTGGAGGAGTTTGCAGAGGGATTTGCATGCAGTTCCCAGCAAGTTGAATGTGGCAGCCATAGCTGGGGAGAGACTCCAAGGGGGTCGAAAAACAGAAGTCAAAACCTACTAAATTCCCTTCTGGGTTTTCTGGGTTTTGTCCAAGGAGTCCGAGCTTAAAAGCATACAATTTTCTAGGCAGTTTTAGATCACTTTCCAGCTACTCGAAGTTCAGTAGTGCAACAGTTTTCTTGCGCAGCGCAGTGCATAATGGTACAGCGGCTGGGCAGACTTCAGCTCAGCCATTTTCCCACCTAGGGTTGGTCTTGCTTGTCCATTGGGACAAGCCCAGGTGCACCATTCCAATATATATTGTATTTAGCATGCATATTTCTAATAATATAGCTCAGAAGTTCCTTATTTGCAGCATTTCCATGGATGTTTAATATGTATCTCATTTTTATATTCTGTTGCACAGTTTATTTTCTTAATATCACTTGTATTCCTATTTAGGAACATTACAGTGGTATTAGAGCCTAGTTCTTGGCTCAGCTGTGGGGATTGTCTCCTATGAGAGAAGGGGACCAACAGAACATCACCTACCGTAGACAGAGGTATAGGAGCAAAGAAAGGGAGTTAGAGATTACTCCAGACACGGAGGGCAGGGGGAAAGCAGTGGCCGAAGAAGAGGAAATGACAAAGCCCAAGAGCAGGGAGGAGATGGTTTCGACAACCTTTTGAGGGCCTTGAATGACTTGGCCAAGTCACAGAGAGACACGTTGGAGGAGATCAAGTCACAGAACAGAGAGAGGACCATGCCTAGAGGGTTTCTATGTGGGCAAACTTCCGGGGCCTCTCAGCCATTCGATCACCCCTCATTAGCAGCACAACGCCCTTTAGTCAGTGTGTAGACTCGGGCTACACTACCTTCTTTCGAGCAAGTGGCACAACTCGAGCTCGCAAGGGAGGAAGACCCTCCTCAGATGGGGGATTACTTCAGGGAGTGGCAGCCTATGGATAAAGACTTCAAAGAAGCCCTCTCCTTCAAAGATTACTGCAAGCTCAAGCATAGTGAGAAGAACAAGGGGTACAAAGGAAAAGGGGCCTATAACTATGAGCTACAGAGAACCATAGGGACGATGTATTTCCCTACGTTTTATGGCATTGCCAAGTGCACGACCAGGGCTTGCGTTGAAAAGATGGACACATACTTTCAGCTCAATTGGATGACAGAGCAGGAAGCCATTAAGATGGCCACGTTGCACATGGAGGGGGAAGCCCATGATTGGCGGTTTCATGGCTTGACCACCCTAGGGCATGCCCAATTTGTTTCTTATGAGGACTTCACTCGAAGGGTTCTGGAGCGATTTTATCAGAGGGATTCAGAGACTTATTTTAGAGTGCTGACACAACTATGCCAAACAGGAAACCAAAAGTAGTACTTTTCAAATTTTCTGCGGGTGTCAATGATGGTCTTGGATCTATCCGAGGTAAGGAGGGTGTATACCTTCATTAAGGGCTTGCTTAAGCCCCTGTGTGGACTGGTGAAGTCACGCAGACCCTCCACGCTGCAGGAAGCAGTTTTGTGTGCCAAAGACGTACTAGGGACCATCCCCAAAACTAGAGCGCCATTCCCTGCATGAACCCCTTTACCACAGAAGGGGCATCAGACTATAACCCCACTTCCTAGGACCACACAGGGGAGGGGTCAGTTAGATGAGGAGACACGAAAGGATTGTTGATTTTTGGTAGCATCGGATGTGCTCTAGCCATGAAAATTAGTGGAGAGGCTAAGGCACATGAGATCTCCAAGACCTAGAAATCGTTACGAGAAATTCCACCCAGATGAAGAGATATTAAATAATTAATATTTTTAGTGAGACCCTAAGTCTAAACTTACGTAAATTAAAATATTAATGTGTATTAATATAATATGGGTGAGAAAGTTCTAAATAACAAGGATCAAGCTAGAACTAATCTTAGCCGTTGATTAGGGACTTAATCTGGGCCGTTGAATCATCGAAAAGAAAAGTATAAGAGGAGGCTTGAGGGTCAGTTGGAGACACACCAAGATACAAGAGAGATCAATCAGTTCGATTTTCTAGGGCGAGGTTTGTTAAGGAAATCGAACAAGTGATCAGCTGCAGTGAGGGGCAGTTCGACAAGAGGCTGAAGAATACATATCAGAGAGGCAGCGCAGCGCCTAGGAGGGCTAACACAGATGCAGCAAGGGATGACGCAGAGGCTAAGGAGGCCAGTGCAGAGGATGCAAAGGGCCAAAAGAGCTGACCCAGAGGCCGTAGAGGCTAATGCAGTTGATGCAGAGAGCTTCAAAGGCTGCGTTGAGGAAGTCTGTGGGGCAAACTGAGAGCAGATTAGCCGAGAGAGGGTGACACAGTTCTGAAGAAGGTGACACAGTTCCAGAGGAGTGTGTGGAGCAGCTTTCGCTGTCCATCACAAGGAACAACCGTAGTCACTATGGGATTGTTCATCCGGCTACTGGTTTGCCAGAATATCTGTCTCTGGATAGAGGTATCGCTGCCAAGGATATTCTCTGAAGGGTGAGCCATTTCTAGCACCCTAGTTGTATTCAGAATCTACTTAATAATAAAACCCTCATATATGTTGCACTAGTTTTCCTGCATTGGGTTTTTCCGGGGACAATTGTCCAAAAACAATGGTGTCCCTTGTGTGATTGTCTTAGTTTATTTCAGCTGTTGATTTGTATATCTGTGAAGGTTGCATTTGTGTTTATTTCGATGTTTATGTAATTAAATAACTTGTTAATGTAAAGAACAAGTAGGAGATAACAAACCAGAAATTGTTGTAGGGGTTTCTAATGTGTTAGATACAAAAATTTTCACAAGGTCCTTCGGAGGAGGATGTTGTGCTTCGCATGCAGGGAACCCTGGGTACCTGGCCATAGGTGCATTGCAGGTAGAGCACACTACATTATGGTCTTTTCTGACAGTGAACAAGAGGATGAGGTGGAGCAAGAATATGGTGGGACAGATGGAGAGAGTCCGACAAACAGAAGGCCACCACGACCACCTCCACAGGGAGGGGCATCTCTTGCCTCAGCAGGAGGAGTCCTTGCTTCCTTATGCGGGATTCCTAAGTTTTTGACACTGAGGATCAGAGGCACTGTATAGGGACAGAGGGTGTCAGTGCTGGTGGACATTGGGGCTACCCACAATTTCATAGATGCCCAGTTGGTCTGGAGGAGGGGCCTCACCACAACAAAGTTCGAGGGTTTCTTAGTCCTAGTGCCAGGTGATCATACCATCCAATGCACTAGATATGTGCCCTCCTTGACAGTAGTTATGGGGAACTACTGGATGACAGACCACTTCTTTGTGGTCGATGTGCCAGACACCAACATGGAGATGGGTGTCCAGTGGATGTATTCCCTTGGGCGAGTCACGACGGATTGGAGGAAACTAGAGATGGAGTTCATTGGGCCAGATGGCAAACTGGTAGTCTTGAGAGGCATTCAATGTTACCCACCTCAGATAGTTTTGGCCCACAGGATGGAGGCAGACTTATGACATGGGGGCATTGCATGGACAGTTGAGCTAAAGATCTTAGAGGCTGGGGGACAGGAGCATCCACAACCAGCAGACATACAGGCTTTGTTGGACAGATATGTAGTAGTGTTTAGGGACATTCCACCAGGGCAACCACTAGATAGAGGATTTGAGCACACCATTGAGTTGAAGTTGGGTGTACAGGCAATGGTCACTACTCCTTACAGGCATCCCAAAGCCTATAAGGAAGAGATAGAGAAGGCCATCCAGGAGCTACTTGCAATGGGCCATATCAGGCCAGGTTCCAGTCCTTTTGCTTCTTTAGTGGTGCTGGTAAAGAAGAAGGATGGAACCCTTCGGATGTGCATTGACTATCGAGCCCCCAACCGGAAGACTCTAAAGGACTGGTACCATATTCCCCGCCATTGAAGAGCTGATGGATGAGCATAGAGGAGCCAATTACTTCTCTAAGATTGATCTGCGTTCAGGGTACCTCCAAATCGGGGTGAGGGATCAGGATATCCCTAAGACAGCTTTTCGGTGCCACTATGGGCACATTGAGTTTCTGGTCATGCCATTCGTGCTGACCAATGCTCCGGCCACATTCTAGTCATGCATGAACCATGTCTTCTAGGGATAGCTGAGGAGGTTCGTGCTAGTGTTCTTCGATGACATTCTGATCTACACCCGAACATGGGAGGAGCACCTCCAACACTTGGAGGAGGTATTGCGCATTCTGGAGGAGCAATAGTTTTATGCCAAGCTCTCCAAGTGTGAGTTTGGGATGATAGAGATGCTCTACCTAAGGCGTATCATTGGAGTAGATGGGATGAAAGTCCACGAGGAGAAGATTTGGGCCATCCAGGATTGGCCAGTACCGCGAGACGTGACTATGCTGAGGGGCTTCTTGGGCATTTGCACCTCCTATAGGAAGTTTGTCAAAGGGTTCTCGCAGCTGGCAGCGCCTTTGACCGACTCGACCAAGAAGGGGGCCTTCGCATGGACTGATGGAGCACAGATCACCTTTGATCGCCTCAAGGAGGTGATGAGCAGTTGCACCGTTTTGGCAATTCTAGACTTTTCTCAGCCATTCACGGTGGAGTGTGATGCATCCGGGGTAGGAGTTGGAGCAGTATTGTCACAGGAGGGGCATCCCATAGTTTTTGAGAGTCGAAAGCTCCTACTGTGTGAATTGTCATATTCCATATATGACAAAGAGATGCCAGCCATTATGCATGCATTGGCCAAGTTCCGCCAGTACTTGGTGGGCAACTGGTTCCAAGTGAAGACTGATCATAACAGTCTTCGACATTTCATGGGGCAGTAGGGCCTCAATGATAGGCAACAAAGATGGGTCAGGAAGGTGTAGGCTTACAAGTTCGACATAGAGTATGTGCTGGGGAAGCACAATGTGGTGGTCGATGCTCTATCTCGGAGACCAGCTGGGTTATCTCTCATGAGCATCTGCCATGATTGGAAGGCTCAGATGCATTTGGGGTAGGAGTTGGAGCAGTATTGTCATGGGAGGGGCATCCCATAGCTTTTGAGAGTCAAAAGCTCCTACTGCATGAGTTGTCATATTCCATATATGACAAGGAGATGCTAGCCATTATGCATGCATTGGCCAAGTTCCGCCAATACTTGGTGGGCAATCAGTTCCAAGGGAAGACTGATCATAACAGTCTTCGACATTTCATGGGGCAACAGAGCCTCAATGACAGGCAACAGAGATGGGTCAGGAAGGTGCAAGCCTACGATTTTGACGTAGAGTAAGTACGGGGGAAGCACAATGTAGTGGTTGATGCTCTATCTCGGAGACCAACTGGGTTATCTCTCATGAGCATCTGCCATGATTGGAAGGCTCAGTTGTTGGTGGAATACTCCAAGGACAGGAGTGCATGCGAGGTATTGGAGGGGACACATGCAGATGAGCATTAACAAGCGATGGATGAGGTCATCTATTACAAGGGGCACATTTACTTAGTGCCCAACTCACAGTTGAGGGAGAGGGTACTCCAGGCAACTCATGATTCACCATTGTCTAGACACCAGGGGTTCCGGAAGACATATATGGTTGTTCAGGAGAGATTCACGTGGAAAGGCCTCAAGGAGGATGTGTTGCAACACATACGGGAGTGGGAGGCCTATCACTGGGACAAGGGGTAGTTGACTCACCCTGTAAGATTTCTATAGCCACTTCCCATCTTGGAGGGGAAATGGGAAAGTATTTCGATGGATTTCATCATTGGGCTCCCCATAGTACAGGGGAAGGATTGCATATATGTAGTGGTCAACAGGTTGACCAAATTTGCCCACTTCTTTGCCATCCCCACTAGGTACACGATTGCACAGGTTTCTGAGTTGTTCTTCCAGGAAGTTTTCAGACTGCATGGGCTCCCCAAGAACATAGTGAGCGACAGAGACATCAGATTCATGGGTGGCTTTTGGCAGGAACTCTTCAAGTTGGTTGGGACAGAGCTCACTTCTAGCAGCAGTTATCACCCTCAAACAGATGGCTAGACGGAAAGAGTTAATCAGTGGTTGGAGGGGTACCTGAGGAACTATATGATAGGTCAGCAGAGGACGTGGATTCGATGGTTGCATCTGGGCAAGCACTGCTACACCACCACGCACCACATGTCCATTGGTTATGACTCATTTATGTGCCCTTTATGGATATGATGCACTGACTTTTGTCGATTGTGTTTTTGGAGATAGTCGAGCCCCAAAGGCCAAAGACTGGGTCCAAGAGAGCCAAGATATCCTCAAGGCTCTCAAGGATAATTTGATGATAGCCCAAAATAAACAAAAACTTTATGCAGACCGACATAGGACAGAGAGACACTTTGAGGAGGGGGACTTGGTATACCTCTGGTTGCAGCCTTACAGGGAGTCTACGCTGAAACAAGAGGGGGCCGAGAAGCTACAAACACACTTCAATGGGCCCTACCAGGTGACTAGATGAGTTGGGGAGGTGGCTTAGGAGTTGGAGCTGCCTCAAGGGAGTAGGATCCATAATGTGTTTCATGCTATGTTGCAGGAAACGTGGTACAGAGGTCCGTTTCCGTACGGAAACTGGTACGAAACGCGTTTGGTACGGCCGTGAAACACGTTTCCGGCCGTACTGCCACGTTTCCGTTTCGGGAAACGTGGCAGTGCGGCTGGAAACGTGTTTCACGGCCATACGACCCACGTTTCCTCATTAACTTGTGTTTTTTTTTTTTTATTTATTTTTAGGGCATGTTAGTGACTTCTAGTTGCTTTTAGATGCGTGTCTCAAGTTATAAAAGTGAATTTTTGCCCTACTGTTGATATGCAGTTCATCGGGAAGTTTGAGGCATATGCAGTTCATGGTAATGTTAAATTCTTAAAGTAAAAGTGATATTCTCCTTTATTTTTCATTTTCATCCTTTTACTTAAATTTTTAACATTACCATGAAATGACTCAGGATGTTTGAGAGTGGTTTCCCTCTCATTGGATTTCATATGGAGAAAGTAGAATTTTAGATCTCACTCAAAATCCAGCAGAGTTATCTGTTTTTCAGGATTTTAGGATTGGGGGGATTGCAATGTTTCCATTGGATTTTATCATGTACTAGGATATGGAACTTGTATTTAATCAAGAGAACCAAGCCCTCTATGCAGGGGAAACTCCCAATAATCAAGATCATGTAGGGTACTAGGGTATGAAACTTGTATTTAATCAAGAGCATTAAGGTCGTTCAACTATGTAGGAGGAGACTCCCAATACAACAGTGGTCCTTCTAAAGAATGGGATGTGGATGCAGAAAATCTTGATTTATATCTCTCTCTTGCAGCTTTATAGTCTTTATTGTACTTGCAGCCTCATATTAATATAAATAAGGGCTGATTTTGAGATTTGGATATATAATAAAGGTTGCTTTTGGATATTCCGATATTTTTATTTTGATTATGTGATCATTCATGAGTAGATGTGATGTAAATTAAATCTTAATGTTTAAGTGTAATAAATTATAATGTATCATTTATGCTTTTTGATTGCCATATATATATTATATATCTATATTATATTCGCGTTTCCCCGTTTCCAAAATTTGGGGAGGTCGCGTTTCGTATCGCTTCTCGTTTCGGAAACTCGTACCCGTTTCCCCGTTTCGTGCAACCTAGGTTTCATGTCTCATGCTTGAAGAAGGTGTTGGGATAGCGAGCGACAGTAGCCGCTGATCTACTCCCACTCGATGATGAAGGCCACTTGGCTTTGGAACTAGAGGCCATTTTGGAGAGCAAGGAAAAAAGACTGAGGAGCAGGACCATCAGGGAGTTCTTGGTGCGCTGGAAGAACTTATCAGATGAGGATGCCACCTGGGAGGGTGAGCACATATTGGAGCACCCAGCTTTGAGGTTGCTTGAGGGCAAGCAACATTTGGGAAGGGAGGATTGTCATGTCCCTTCTCACAAACATTAGGCACAGGGTGCAGCTACACATTTTTGGCACAATTTTGACTTAGGAGGAGGACTCCACACTTCGACTTAGGAACTTTGGGGCAAATTCGACTTTATTTAGTAGCTAGTGGGCTGTGGGGGCCACCCACATGGGGGAATTCGAATTTGGCCATTCGATATGCTTGGAGGGAAATCGTATGGGTGGATGGAGGGGCCCACATGAGGCTAATGAAGCCCAAGGGAATATAATGAGGGATCATCTCTCATTTTGGATGATCCTCTACATTTGCAAACAAACACTTACTTGTATGCTTCACTATTTAGCAAGTCTACCGATTGTTTAGCCACGAATCTCTCACGCAGGAGATTCAACCTATACTTCGAGGGACCATCTGTGCCCGCCCTAGGGAGGTTGTTCTACAGGAGTTTCAAGGAGTCAGGGGAGAAACACACTTCAGTCATCAGCGCAGGAAGGGAAGAGCGTACTTCTAGGCAGCCAAAAAACACGTAGGAGGAGTTGAAGGCCAGCAAGGGATTCATTGCTTGTTGGGAGATCCGGGAACTGAGGAAGCAACATAGTGTAGGCATTTTCGCTGGAGTTTGCAGCTAGTTGGACCAGCACATCAATCAGTCGCATTTTTTAGCAAAGGGACAATGTAGAGGCTAGCCAACAGCAATTCGTGGTGACTTGGGGAGCAATTGATCTTGGCCAAGAGCCATTCGGGTAGTTAGGAGTTGGATAACAGAGGTAAATCCAGTGTTTTGGAGGAGTTTGCAGAGGGATTTGCAAGCAGTTTCCAGCAGGTCGAATTTGGAAGCCATAGCTAGGGAGAGGCTTAAGGGGGTCGAAAAACAGAAGTCAAACCCTGCTAAATTCCCTTTTGGGTTTTTTTGGGTTTTGTCCAAGGAGTTCAGGGTTAAAAGCACACAATTTTATGGGTGGTTTTAGAGCACTTTCTAGCTAGTCGAAGTTCAGCACTACAACAGTGTTTTGGGGCAACACAATGCAAAGTGGTGCAACAATTGGGCAGCCTTCAGCTCAACCATTTTCCCACCTGGGGTTGGTCTTGGTTGTCCATTGTGTCAAACCCAAGTGCACCATTCCAATATATATTGTATTTAGCCTGCAGATTTCTAATAATATGGCTCAGCAGTTCCTTATTTACAGCGTTTCCATGGATGTTTAATGTGTATTTCATTCTTATATTCTGCTACACAGTTTATTGCTTAATATCACTTGTATTCCTATTTAGGAACATTTCAATCAAGTTTGAAGTTCTTCCTTAATGCTTCACTCTCAAGAACCCAAACTCTATGCAACACCTGATAGTTCCACAACAGATGATTCAAGATGACCTGCCATGCATTCTACATTAGCTCAAAACCACTAAGCCTAAAATTCCAAAATCAAGCATAGAAAACTACAATTTTTAAGGTGAATGGACCACTTATCCTATTTTTGAGTCTCAAATGTCTTATTTCTATATTTGATCATAACCTATAAAGGTTGTATGACCACTAAGACCATCAATTGCCCACTTTGTTATTGATGATACTTCTTGAGAATGAAGGTCGACCAGCCCCAAGTGACATTACACTTCGATACTTTTCTAAGGTGAAAATATCCTAAGAAATCAAAGGGACCCCCAGCGACAAGTCTGCCCCATGAAAAAATGAAGAAATTTAAATATTGAATTTTGAATTTAAGTTTTTCCTCCAAAAGTAAGGGTAGCTCCAATTGTTTAACTTGACCCTGCACTAAGAGACATATCCCTTACTCCCTAATTTACCAGCAACTACAAGAAGGACGCTTCAATGCCCTGGTTTTATCAACTCTGACAAAAAGGATGCTCTAACATCCTGCACATGCTCCAACCTACCCTAGCACCACCTTACCGACTTGAAGTGTTCTTAGGCTCCAATCTGTAAGAGACTCCACTCTTTGCCTTACACCACCCTGCCACCCTACTTAACAAGCTACCACTTGCCCCAGAGGCTCCAACCTTCAATTCACCATAGCTAACTACAATTTCATCTCATTTTCAAACTAGATCCATATGTCCTTAATATCAACACAAAAATATCAATCAACTCTCTTTGCTCACCAAAAAGATCAAACCCTAGCTTGAACAAATGGGTCCACTGTGTGAAATTTCCTTAATTGCAGCAATTGGATATTAATCTTCTAATTTTATGCAGTTTATTTGTATTCAAAAATTACGACAAATAATGATTAATTCACTATTGCAATCTTCACAAAATTAAATTCAAGAACTAAGGAAATAATCCACACACAAAAAATTGGACACCAAGATTTTTGGACAATAATCCCTAGAAAAGCCCCAATGTGGGAAAACCAGTGCAACAAATGAGGGTTTTGTTATTATTCTTCAACAATTTAAGAGTACAATGATCTTCTCCCCTGATAATGGAAACGCTCCGACAAATAATAATCTCTACTGGAAAAATAATCAAGAGATACAAAATCTCCTTTGCAAATCGATCTGCACTCTCCCAAGCAACTCACAATCCTCTTGGATATTTGCATTGCTTGCCAAAAATTCGCACTACCTGGTCTGGGAAATTAGTACAACCTTTGGAAATCACCTTTTGTAAGTCGTACTGCCTCCAACACTGCTCTTGGCCTACTCACTCTGCCTCCAGGTGATAGATCCTATACTGGCTCAATCAAACGAGCTCCTCAACCACTCGCACTGTCAAATTGGCTAACTCACACAGTACACTACTAATTTCAGCATCCTCCTACAGATAAATCAGCCTCCTTTCATGTCACTAAAACACAGTAAAATTTGTGGAATTTCTCTCCGGAATTCTCCAAAATCTCTACTGAAACCCTTGCTTTTGGTGTCTCCCTCTGCTTCAACTGTGCCCTTGCTAAATCACTGCAACTGGGTAATTCGAACTGCTCAAGTGTCTCTCTCCAAAACCATCAACTTGATCTTATAATCTCTCATTGAGCAACCAACGACCATGATCTAATCACAATCAATGGCTAAGATCATCTTGACTCCGTCAAGTGACTTTTTCAGAAGTCTCAAAATGATTTTCCTGAATTATTATGATTTAGTTAACCAATTTTCCTAACTTAGACTTAGGGAAATTTTAATAATTGTTCAATTAATCTAATTCAGGTGTTACTAATGTGTTTCTGCAAAACCTTGCAGGGCCTTGGAGATAACATGTTCCTTAGCCTCATACACACCATAGAGGCTAAAACACATGTTCACTGATACCAAAACATAACACTCCCTCTTAGCTAGGAAGGTGTTCTCCACTACTCCCATTTTGTCCCTGAAGAGGACAAACTTCGCCTTGCCCAAGGCCTTTGTGAGTATATCTGGAACCTGTTGATCTCGGGGAACATATTGTAGCCGAACTACCCCATGTTACACACAATCTCTGATGAAGTGGTACCTTATGTTGATATTCTTCGACTTATCATGAAAGACTAGATTCTTAGAGAGCTTGATGCAACTCTAATTATCTGTTGATTTTTGGTAGCATCGGATGTGCTCTAACCATGAAATTTGGTGAAGAGGCTAAGGCACATCAGATCAGTGTTGAAAATATCGGTATTGGCAAAAAATTGGCGAGGGTCCAGAAAACATCTTCTTGGCAATATCTGCGAAAATATTGGCAAAATATCGGCAAATATTGGCAAGCATAAAAAATAATTTTTTCAAATTTTTAAACATAGTCGATATTTTGCTAATATTTTCAAAATATCGCGATATTTTGCCGATATTTGCCGGTATTTTGAAAATATCGCGATATTTTCGAATATCACCAATATTATCAACAGTGCATGAGATCTCCAAGACCTAGAAATCGTTTGAAGAAATTCCACCTGTATGAAAAGATATTAAAATAATTAATATTTTTAATGGGTCCCTAAGTGTAAACTTTGGAAAATAAAAATATTAATGTGTATTAATATAAAATGGGTGAGAAAGTTCTAAGTGACGAGGATCAAGCCAGTTCTAATCTTAGTCGTTGATTAGGGACTTAATCTCGGTCGTTGAATCGTCAACAGGAAAAGTATAAGAGGAGGATTGAGGGTTAGTTGGAGACATGCCATGGGAGATCAAGAATTCGATTTTCTGGGGCGAGGTTTGCTAAGGAAATCAAGTTAGTGATCAGTTGCAATGAGGGGCAATTCAGTAAGGGATTTCAATCTGAGGCTGAAGAATACATAGCAGAGAGGCAGTAAAGTGTTGGGAGAGACAACGCAAGCCCTAGAAGCGCTGACGCAAAGGCAGTAGGAGCTGACGCAAAGGATGCAGAGGGGTCGTAGAGGCTAACGCAAAGGATGCAGAGGGTCGTAGAGGGCTTCAGAGGCAGCACTAGGAGATTTTGTGGGGTAGACTTGGAGAAGATCAGCAGATTCTGCGCCGGGAGAGGGTGACGTAGTTCCAGAGCAGTGCTTGGAGCATCTTTCACTGTCCAGCACAACGATCAATCAGAGTCACTGTGGGGTTGATCATCTGGTTGTTGATTTGTCGGAATATCTGTCTCTGGATAGAGGTACTATTGTTGAGGACATTCTTTGTTGGATGAGCCATTTCTGACACCCTAGTTGTATTCAGGAAATCTACTTAATAATAAAGCCCTCATATATGTTGCACCGGTTTTCACGCATTGGGTTTTTCTGAATTTTCACATGGTATCAGAGTGATTGTAGATCAGAGGCGACTGAAGACACCAATTGAGAAAATCTGAAAATTTGCAGCAGAGAAGTAGTTGTCCCGAGAGATGGCTTTGTTCCAGAGATGAGGAGGCGAGAGGAGTGACACGGTGCAGAAAATGTGACGCAGAGGCTCATGCAGTCCCTGCCTCAGCATTCTAAGCTGAGAGAGGAAGACGCAGTAGCTGCGTCAGCCATCAGGGCTAGCGCAAAGGTAGAGGAGGGTAGATTAAGCTCACGTAGAGCCGCATCATCTTTCTAAGCCAGGAAGGATTGACGCAATTGGCCGGGAGGAGCACATTGAGCCCATGCAGAGATTGCGCAGAACCTGAAGGGCTCAGATTCTTCAAGTTGCCAGGGCTAAGGGAGTTGTGCAGATTTTGATTTGTGGAGTTGACGGTACGTTGTTTCCGTGAGTGCAAAATAGTGTCTAAGGAGACTGAACCAAGGTAGAGGGAAGCATTACCTTGACAGATTTTCTAGCCAAGAAATCTAGATCCAGATTGTAGCGGCAAGGGGATTGGAGAGGAATGATTCGACAGTTGGCTGGAGGATTTCTGAGAAGGAAATCAGGACTTAGAGGGAGTCTAGAGAAGAGGAGCAAAGATGGCAGTGAACGGATTGAGAGATCAAGACAGATTGGACGAGGCTTCCAATTTTGTCATCTAGAAGACCAGGATCCTAGCAATCCTGGATAAACATCGCATCAAGGACTATGCCTTGAAAACAATTGTTGTCCCAATTGACCCATGCAAATGAGAAGTATGAGGAGGCTAAGGCGAAGGTGAAATGCATGATTCTAGACGAGGTCAAGGATCACGTCATACCACATGTTGCTGAGAAGAACACAGCAAGGGAGATGTGGCAGATGTTGACCACCATATACTAGGGTTCTTCCTTGCAGCAGAAGATGTTATTAGAGAATCAACTGAGGTCATATCAAATGCAGAAAGGATAGGAGATAGATATGTTCCTTCTCAGGTTGCAAGGAATTCGCAACCAGCTTACTTCCATGTGGTCTACACTGGATCCAGAGTTCATGGTTAGGATTGCTCTGAATGTAGTCTCCAAGGATTGGGAGACGTTTATCTAAAGCATTTTGGGCAGCACGACTCTCCCCAATTGGGAGATATGGGCAGCTCTTCGAGAAGAAGAGCTTAGGAGATTGACCAAGGCGGGGAGTAGCGGTAAGGGAGTTCGAATCAAGAAAGAGGAGGAGGATGCAGCCCTAGCATCTGCAGGACAATAGGGGGTTTAGAATAGGAAGAAAATATCTCCAAGGTGAAGTGCTTCAACTGTGGGGAGCTGGGACATTATGCCTCTCAGTGCCCCAGGAAGAAAGGCAAGGGAGGAGCCTCTGACTCAAAGGTTGCTCCAGCAAAGGCGGAGAAGAATGTTGAGACTGATGACGATTGTGCCATGAGTGCTCCTGCACCTCTAGAGAAGAGGTGGGGAGACATTGATTTGTAGTCGAGAGGTCTACAGAAACGGGCAGGATCCTTGAGGTGCCCAAACTCTTCGATCACATACATCTATGGGAGTCGTTAACGACAATAGCAAAATGACGGGTGTCAGTTGGAGTGAGGTGTGATGGAGTGACAGTGGCAAAGCTAGAGTGCCAAAGTCTGAGGCAGAGTGGATGTTGTAGTAGTAATGACGGGTGTCAGTTGGAGTGAGGTGTGATGGAGTGACAGTGGCAAAGCTAGAGTGCCAAAGTCTAAAGCAGAGTGGATGTTGTAGTAGTGCGAGAGGCACAGAGCGGTTTGCAGCAGCACAGTAGCAGCAAAGGGTGAGCACATATTAGTAGTAGAGGCAGCTTCAGCATCACGAGGCATCCAGACTGACCAGCATAACAATTTTTGGGTGAAGTTTCAGTTACTTACCTCCTGGTAACTGAGTTGCAGTGCAACAGTTAGCAGTGGTAGTGCTATGGGTAGCATGATGCAGCATGTTGAGGAGGAGCTGCAGTACAGATGTAGCAGTGGCAAGTGTCATGAGCAGCAGTACAGGAAGCAGCAGTGGAATGGATGTCGAGTAGCAGGCCAAGCATCAGTGCATAGGACTGATGCGGAGGATCAGTGTGATGCTTCTATGGTGAAGCATTGCTAGAGCACATTCCTCGCTAAGAGGGAGTGTTGATTTTTGGTAGCATTGGATGTGCTCTAGCCACGAAATTTGGTGGAGAGGCTAAGGCACATGAGATCTCCAAGACCCAAAAATCGTTTGGAGAAATTCCACCAGGATAAAGAGATATTAAAATAATTAATATTTTTAATGGGTCCCTAAGTTTAAACTTAGGAGAATAAAAATATTAATGTGTATTAATATAAAATGGGTGAGAAAGTTCTAAGTGACGAGGATCAAGCCAGTTCTAATCTTAGCCGTTGATTAGGGATTTAATCTCAGCCGTTGAATCGTCAATAGGAAAAGTATAAGAGGCGGCTTGAGGGTCAGTTGTAGACACACCAAGAGAGATCAAGAATTCGATTCTTTGGGGCAAGGTTTGCTAAGGAAATCGAGTTAGTGATTAGTTGCAGTGAGGGGCAATTCAGCAAGGGATTTCCATCTGAGGCTAAAGAATACATAGCAAAGACGCAGTAAAGTGCCGGGAGAGACAGCGCAGGCCCTAGAAGGGCTAATGCAGAGGCCATAGGAGCTGACGCAGAGGGTCGTAGAGGTTGACGTAGACGCTGTAGAGGTTGACGCAGAAGTCGTAGAGGGCTTCAAAGGCAGTGCTGGGGAGATTCTGTGGGGCAGACTGGGAGAAGATCAACAGATTCTGAGCCGGGAGAGGGTGATGCAATTCCAGAGCAGTGCTTGGAGCAACTTTCGTTGTCCAGCACAAGGAACAGTCAGAGTTACTGTGGGGTTGATCATGCAGTTGTTGATTTGCCGAAATATTTGTCTTCGGATAGAGGTACTACTGCCGAGGACATTCTCTATTGGGTGAGCCACTTCTGGCACCCTAGTTGTATTCAGGAAATCTGCTTAATAATAAAACCCTGATATATTCTGCAATAGTTTTCCCGCATTGGGTTTTTCCAAGGATGGTTGTCCAAAAATAATGGTGTCCCTTGTGTTATTGTTTCTGTTTACTTCAGTGCATGATCTGTATATCTGTGAAGGTTGCATTTGTGTTTACTTCGATGTTTCTGCAATTAAATAACTTGTTAATGTAAAGAGCAAGTAGGAGATAGTAAACCAAAAATTGCAGTAGGGGTTTCTAATGAGTTACATTCAAGAATTTTCACATTATCACAGTAGATACTGGTCAAATCCAACCACTAACCAAACAAACCCACGAGCAGCTTCCGAAGCCAAATAGCTTCGCATGTGGCCATGCTAGCTGCCATATATTTTGCCTCTGCAGAACTTAGTGCCACAAACTTCTGCTTTTTGTTGCACTAAGAGCCAACCCCTGATCCAATACCAAAGCAACACCCTGAGGTTCTTTTCTGATCCACTAAACTGCCTGCCCAGTCTGCATTTCTGTATCCCCATAAACTGTCGCCACCACCTCGAGCATACCTCAAACCATACTTGACGGTGTTGCGCAAGTGCTTAAAAACATGCCTTGTCATTGTCCAATGCACCCCCTTTGGCTCGACCATGAACTAAATGAAAGTGTTGGCCGCAAAACATATGGCTAGCATGTGTTGACCAGATACATAAGAGATCCGATGAGCTATCTATACAAGGTTGGGTCCACATCTCCATCCTCTAAAGCATCTATCTTCCTCGAGCAGCAGTTGGTAATCATAGGCATGGACCTAAGTCTATAATCTTGCATCTTGAACCTCTTCAAGATCTCCATAATATATCTCCCTTGTCCAAAGAAGATCTCCCTGTTCATCTGCCATACCTCCAGCCCTAGAAAGTAGTGTATCAGTCCCAAATCCTTCGTCTCAAACTCTGCTGCCAAGTCCCTCTTGCAGTCCTTTATGAGCCCTGATGGCCTTGTCAAGAAGACGTCATCCACATACAAAACTAGGATGAGTGGCTCACCTCCAACCATCAAATAATAGATATTTGAGTTTGCTTCGCTCTTCACAAAGCCCATTTGTTGTAAGTAGTTGTCAATCCAACTATACCATGCCCTGGGAGCTTGTTTGAGCCCTTATAACGCTCTCTTCACTTTGCACAAATGTGTGCCTCTCTCATGTGTCTCAAAGCCCTTCGACTATTTGATATACACATCTTCCTCTATCATCTTGTTCAACAATGTTATCTTGACGTCCATCTGGTGAATCTGCCATCCCATCTGCGCTACTAGAGATATCACTGCCTGAATATTGGTATATCTGGCCACTAGTGCAAAGGTCTCCCCATAATTAATTCCTTCCTTCTGTGCATACCCCTTGGTCATGAACCTTGCCTTGTACTTCTCTACACTACCGTCTGCAACATATTTGATCTTATAAATCCATCTAGAGCTAACTACTGCCCTATCCACTAGTCTAGGCACTACCTCCCATACATCATTAATCATGATGGAGTTGTACTCCTCGACCATGGCATCCTGTCACACCTGATGTTGTGCAACCTCCTCATAACTAGAAGGCTCTCATGACGATCTCTGCCACCAACGCCTTGTACCTATTTGGTTGTCTATGCTCCCTCTTGCCCATCGTAGGAGTTCCCACAAACTCCTGTGTACATCCTTCAGTGCCCGCTGAATCTCTTTGTTCCTCCTCATGCTAGTGGTGGGTGGAGCTTCCAGCTCCTCTTCCTATCCCTGCTACTCCGTCTACTGCAAACTTGTAGGATCATCTGCAACTAAGCTAGCGCTCATACTGGAAACTATACTTGTGCTCTGTTGTCCCTACATAGCCCTTGAAGCTTTTGTTGGCTCACTCTAATCACCTGCTGACAACTCGCGAGATCTCTTGAAGCCTTTCTCCTCTTGGAACTTCACGTCCTGTCTCACGATGATCCTGCTATTGCTTGGAACATAGATCTTGTATGCCTTGGATATTTTTTTGTAGCCAACAAAATATCCCTTCTTTGTATTCTGATCAAGCTTCGTGCGTTTGTCCTTTGGTACATGACAATAAGCTATACTACCAAAGATATTGAAATGCTTGACCTCTAGTTGCTTCCCTGTGAATACCTCCTCTAGTGTTATCTTCCCCAACGCTCTGTGAGGAACGTTGTTCTGTACATACACCATTGTGCTACATGCCTCTGCCCATAAGAACTTGGGCATATCCTGGTCATACACTATCGCCTTTGCTTCCACAACAATCGTCTTGTTCTTCTGCTCTGCTACTTCATTCTGCTATGGAGTTGTCCACTCCCTCATGATTTCCTCCTTCACACAAAACCCCATGAAGTCTTTGTCTCTATACTCGCCTCCATTGTCTATATGAAATAGCTTGATCCTTTTTCTTGTCGTCTTCTCCAAAAGAGCCTTAAACTCTTGGAAGCAACTGAAGACTTCATCCTTCGTCTTCAAAAAGGAGATCCAGGTTTTCCTGGAGTAGTCATCTATGAAGGTGACAAAATACTCATACCCTTTGAGATATTTGGTGGACAATGGGCCACAAATATTTGAATGTACCAATTGTAACACACCATTGGCTCTACTATCACTTCTTGGGAACGTTGCCTTAGCGAACTTCCCAAGCACACAACCCTTGCACATGTTATCTTGTTTTGTGCTAAATTCTGGAACACTTGTCAGAGTCTCTCTGAGCATCTTGAGTGCTCCATGGTGTAGATGTCCCATACTCCTATGCCACGACTCTCCAAAGACTCTACCACTGCTACTCTTGCTACTAACCAGTGCCTTTAGAGAATCAAACTGCAACCTGTAAAGCTTGTTCCTTCGAACCCCGATCTGTCTGACCTTCTTCCAGCTTTGGTGTTTCATGAACACCTTCTACCTCATGAAGTAGAGATCATAACCCCTATCTAGTATTGTAGATACCAGTGTTAGTTGGGAGCGGGAGCGAAAGCGGGGAGCGGGAGGGAAAACGGGAGTGGGAGCGACATTTTCAGAAGCTCCCAGTTTGGAAGTGAATCCCGGAGTGATTTTTTAAAAATATATATATATATATTTTATATTTTGATACATATATGTCAACAGAAACATGTAGAATGATGAATTAGATATAAAAAACATAAAAAACCATAGATTGATCATTGAACCATATCACATCAATCATCTAGAAGTTATAATCTTCATCAACCACGTCCACAACTTAGTAACATACATATTACAACTGCAACATATTGAGTCTCGTGAATCATGATTCATCAAATTCAATCTTAAAGTTTCAACTTCAAGCTTTCAAATTGAAAATTCAATATATAACATTTATCATCATTGATCACCAAAGTTGTACTTGTAAGCTAAGTTTAACCATTACAAGAAATAATATCTAAGTTTCTAACTGTTAACATGAAATGAAATGTTATAAAATTAATTATGAAATGAAATGAAACAACTATAATCTTTCATGAAGCATCATATTCATAATTCACAATCATTACCAATGAGTTATAATTGCCAACTTCAAACTTCAAACTTTCATTGTCACAGTGATATATTGTTTACAAAAAATATCATTATGATATGAAAGAGTCAAGAGTCAAGAGTCAAGGACTCAAGACTCAACAGTTATGAAAACTAATAGAAACTAGAAAAGACAAGTAAATTGTAAATCTATTATCTACTACTACATGTTGCCCTTGCCACGAGAGTCTTGTATGAGCAGGTCGTGGTGGTCTTCTAGGAGTCTCTCGCATAGACCGACGACCAGAACTAGAAGGCACATGCCCTCCATGTGAGGGTGTAGATGGAGGTGGCAACAGCAAAGGAACAAGACTCGGAACTCGAGCACTACTACTGGATGGTGGAGGTGGCATGGCTGTTGCAGTTGCTTCATCTTCATCCCTTATAAGTTCCTCTTCCAGTTCTCCAAGATGTATAGTGCCATCCTCCAAATTGTCATCCTTTGGGTGGTTGTCCCAAATTTTATATGTTGGATCCTCATAAGCTTGATCACAGTAATGACTCAACAACCTCAAGTTGTAGTGCACATAAACCAAGCTTTCTGCCTGATTTTCATTGAGTCCGTTTCTTTTCACATTATGTATGAAGCTGTAGGTGCTCCAACACCTCTCTGCAGAAGAAGTATTTACAACCTGTGATAATTTTTTTTTGCCAATTTTGGCAAAAGTCCGTGGCCGCCATATGATTCCCACCATGTGAGAGAATCAAATCTGTCTCTGTCTTCCATTGCATGGAAGGTACCAAACAAACCAGTGCCACTGAAGTATCTGCCTATTTCAAGGCGCACAGCTGCATATTCCTCCATGTCAGGTATCAACTTATTAATGCAACCAAATATCCTCTAGTTACCTCTTCATCTAAATGGTGTTTGGTCCTAACCCCACCCCCTGGTGCAAGTTGGCCCAACCAAGATGTATAGTATTTTGGCGTAAGGATATACACCAAGCAATGTAGTGGAAGATTAAGTTTATTCCACCGTACACACACACAATCGTGAATCAGTTTGTACAAGTAGGGATTATTGTTCTGACAATATCTTTTATTTGCCCCAACATGGTATCCATCTGCTCATACACCTCGCTAATCACTGGTTTATCTGTTTTTGCAAACTGAATCATGTGATAAATGGGCTTGGTGAAATCCAATACTTGCCTCACACTTGACCAAAACATACCATCAAGAGCGGCCTCCTCCACCAGTTCAAAACTTCGCTTGTCAGCTACATTTGTAGCCCTTTCCTTTAATACCTGCTAGTGTGGACTTGATACCATGCTAGCCAATGACTCTCTTACCTTCAAAAGGCGCCTGAAGGTGAGGTAATAGCAACCAAATCTAGTCCTCGCAATCTTCAACAACTCCAATCTTGAGTGACTACGGAAAAGACCATGGGTATTGCTATGATTTGTAATAAATTTTATCATTTGTTTGCCTTTCTTGTACAAATCACCAATCCATTTGTATTGTTCATTTTTGTTCTTAACAACATCATGCATCAAAAGGTTCAATGTGTGAGCCAAACACCCAGACCAAAATATGTTGGGGTATTTATCCTTAATAATTGCTCCCACTACCTTACAATTAGGAGCATTATCAGTGATGACTTGGATGACATTGTATGGCTCAATACGGTCAATTGTTACAAGTAATGCTTTTGCAATGTTGATGTCGGTCTTGAAATTCTCTGAGTAATCATATGCATTTAGAAAGATGGCACCACTAACAGACACAACAAGAACACTTATCAATGGCTTGCCTTATTTGTCCATCCATCAGATACAATGGACACCCCATGGTCAGTCCAAGAACTTGTCATTCTATTCAAAGAATGTGATATTTTTGCTTTTTCATGATCAAGTCCAATGGTTCTTCCCTTGTCATACCCAGGGCTCTTGTATCCTTTAGGGGCATCATTTATGGCAGAAATCATTTTGTGCCAATAAGGTGAGCGAAGAACATTGAATGGTATCCCACATGCATAGAGAAACCTGTAAACTTTTGAATCCACATCATTCCTACACCCCTCATCAAGGAAATCTGATATGGTTCTATGCCTTAAAGTTGTTGACCCTATGCCTCCATATCCACTGCCTTGAGAGGATGCTGAAGGATTTCTTTGTGCTTGTGATTGTGAGCTTGGTTCAAAAAAACCCCTTGATTTTTTAGATTCGTATTGGGCTTCCTCCTCTTCCCTTATGTATTTGGCTCTATCTGTTGCTGACACAGCTGCACAAGTTTTAATTCCTGTTTGTTTATCTCCATCCCATGGCCTTCTCCCGCAGAGGTGTTTTCTGGCACGGGTGTATGAACTTGTGTAATTATTGTTGCAATGGGGGCAATGAAATTTAGTGGTTCCACCCCCTTTCCCTGCTTCAGGCCTGGAGGTTAACATATTTCCATAATGGGGTTTGGTCTTGCTTAGTTTTTTGAGTCATGTTCACCCTCCTCTAGCTCCTCCCCACCGGGGTTTTCATCAAATCCACTTTGTCTCCCTTCTTCATCCCCCTCTTCATTTTGACCCCTCCTTTTCCTACTCTCCAACACCATAATAACCAGAAAAGGGACCAAGAAGAAGAAAATGCCAAGAAATATAACCAGGTCCATGATGTTTGAAATTTGTAGTTTTGAATCTGCAAAATTTAATGGGAATGGGAATGGGAATGGGAATGAGAAAATTAAAAATGTATTTACTATTTACTATTTATTAATTTTATTTATTTAGATTCATGATTCATCATTCTAGTCTCTAGAAATAAGTTATAACTTTACTAACTTACTAAATTACTAAGTTACTACCCTCCTTGCGGGCTTGCTCCTTGCTCCTCGGCGCTCGCTCCTCGCTCCTTTGCACAAGCTCCTTGGCTCTCCTCCAACTCTCTCAAGTCACAATGACATAAAAATGCCCTCCAAACCCTTATATAACCAATTTTTTTTAAAACAACTTTTTTTTCACGTCTGGATTTTTTGTTGTTGTTGTTTTCCGCGCTTTTCGCTCTCGGCAGCAACCTGTGGTTGCTCCGGGAGCGAAAAATAAAGCCTGGGAGCGATCGGGAGTGATCGCTCCCGAGCTTTATTTTTCGCTCTTGGAGCGATGGGAGCGACGCTCCAGAGGTCGCTACTTGTTTTGGTAGGGAGCGCAATTTTATTTTAATTTTTTTATTCTGGGAGCGTGCTCGTGAAATCGCTCCTGTTCAAGAGCGATTTCGAGAGCGTGCTCCCGACCCGCTCCTGCTCGGAGTGCGGATTGGGAGCGGGTTCTACGGGGGGCGCTCCCCCACAACACTGATTTGGAGCATTCTTCAACTTCAATTTCATCTTTAGGAATAATGCTTTCTGCATGTGGTTGTCAACCATCTCGGTTTGGTTATGCACTAAATGTATCTTCTTCTTCTCATTCTCATGAGTGGCTCATTGATTTTGGAGCTTCTTATCACATGGTAAAAAAACAAAGCCATGTTTTCTTTTTTAAATGATTGTAAATGTTGGCGATGATAGATCTCTTAGTGTTGTAGGGACTGGAACTATTCATCTAGACAATGGTCAATTTAATGATGTATTATGTGTTCCAACCATATTGTGCAACCTTCTATCTGTATATCAGATAACTCATTCAAGTGAAGGTAAAATCGTTGAATTTTCACCTCATGATGTTGTAATTAAAGACCTAAGAGATCTTAGACAGATTTTAGCTACTGGCATTGCTGATGATTTTACAAAGTTGTATAAGTTTAACAACTTGGGTCATCAACGCTTCCTTCGGTATTTGCTGCTCATAATGATGAAGTGAGCAAACTTTGGCATGAGCGATTTGATCACTTAAACTATCGCTCCCTTCAAAATCTATGTAAAGAAAATATGGTGACAGGTCTTCCTATGGTAACTTGTAGAGATGGTGTTTGTTCCGGATGTGTACTCGGAAGACATCATCGTGATAGTTTTGAAAAATGTGCCTCTGGGCACGCCTCAGCGCCTTTACAGCTTGTGCATAGTGATTTATGTGGTCCACTTCCAGTTGTTTCATTCTTTGGCTACAAGTATTTTTTAACTTTCATTGATGATTTCTTCAGACGCATATTTCTTAAAACTCAGGAATGAAGTATTTAACATGTTCTTGGCCTTTAAGGCCATTGTTGAGAAACAATCTGGACATCAAATTCTTAAGCTAAGATCTGATAATGGCGGAGAATATGTTAACAACAAATTCATCAACTTTTGCACTGAGCATGGAATTCAAATGCAACATACTGTTCCATATACTCCACATCAAAATGGTGCCGCTGAAAGGAAGAATCACACCTTAAAGAAAATGGCTAATTGTATGCTTCAATCTAAAGGACTTAGTCTTAACTTTTGGCAGAAGCAATTAACTGTACAAATTACATAGTAAATCACACTCCTACTAAGGTTTTCAAGAATATCACTCCAAAAGAAGCATGGAGCTCAATTAAACCAGATGTAAATCACTTTTGTGTTTTTGGAAGTGAGGCATGTGCCCATATTCCATATGAGAAACATAAAGCTTTAGAACCTAAGAGTGAAAAATATATTTTTGTTGGATATTCTGAAGATGTCAAAGGATATAGACTTATTCCACTTAAATCCAAAAATGTTGTCATTAGAAGAGATGTAAAGTTTGCTGAAATCGGCCTACGAGCCTAGTTCGACGGATGTGCCACCTCTCTCTATCCCTTCTACTTCTGAAAACATTTCTTCTTCAGATGATGACAGCGAGGATGACAATCCTCCCCCACCTTCTCAGGATCCTCCTTCAACTCCTCAGCATCCAAAATGGGTCCGCGCTATACTTGGGATGCGGCAGGTGCTCTTGCAGGTGATTCTACATATCATTGACGTACACATTCTTAGTTCGATAGAGCCTCTTCTTTACTAGGTCAAGCTTCAGTGAATCATGATCCTGACACCTTTGTAGAAGCTTCAGGCCATCCAGATTGGGATGCAGCTATGAATGAAGAATATCGTTCATTATTGGCAAATGATACTTGGGATCTTGTTCCTCTTCCAAAGGGACGAAAACTTGTTAGATGCAAATGGGTTTACAGAACCAAGTATGGACTAGATGGAAAAGTTAATAAACATAAAACTCGTCTTGTTGCTAAGGGTTTTCACAAGTTGAAGGCATTGACTATACTGAAACCTTCTCCCCTGTTGCCAAAATGAACTCTATCCGCCTTGTTCTTTCCCTTACTGCGTCTTTCAAATGGGAAGTCCATTAGATGGATGTTAAATCTGCCTTTTTGCATGGGGACTTGCATGAAGAAATCTATATGGAACAACCTCCTGGCTTTATACAAACAGACTCTAGCCTTGTATGTCGGCTTAAGAAATCCCTTTATGGTCTCAAGCAAGCCCGTAGGGCTTGGTATGCCAAAATGAATAACTTTCTTTTAGATACTGGATTTTCTAGGTGTCATCCTGACAATACTGTCTACACCAAGAAAGTGGGTAAGTCTCTTATCATTCTTCTTCTTTATGTTGATGATCTTATCCTTACTGGTAATGATCCCAACCTTATAAATCATGTGAAGTACAACCTTAAAAAGAAGTTTGAAATCACAGACTTAGGACACTTGCATTATTTTCTTGGTCTTCAAATCTTGCAATCCAAGGAAGGTATTTCCCTTTCCCAGTCCAAGTATGGTTGTGATCTTCTACGCCACTTTCACATGGAAGACTGTAAGCCAACCCCTTCTCCCTTTCAATATGGAGCCAAACTTTCAGTCAATTGTACTTCCCCTGAAGTTGATGCTACCTTAGATCGTCAACTTGTAGTAAAACTTTTTTTATCTGACCCATACTCGTCCTAACCTTTCCTTTGTTGTTGGCCTTATTGCTCGATTTATGCAAAACCCCCATGAAATTCAATGGAAAGCAACTAAAAGAATACTTCGTTATGTTCGAGGTATGATTCAGTTTGGGATTCATTACAATGCAAAAGCATCTTCTCTATTGGTTGGTTTCATTGATTCCGATTGGGCTGGTGACCCTGATGATCGAAAGTCTACTGCATGTTGTGTTCACTTTTGGTTTTGGACCTATTACATGGGCTTGTAAGAAACAAAGTGCCATTTCTCTTTCTTCAGCAGAAGCAGAGTATCGTGGCGCCATAGAAGCTAGTAAGGAAACTCCATGGCTTCGTCAGATCCTGTCAGGGTTTGGCTTTCAGCAGCAACATTTGACTACACTTTGGTGTGATAATCAATGTGCCATTCAACTATGCAAAGATCCATTCCAACATCAATGCAACAAACACATTGAACTACACATGCACTTCATCAGAAAGTTCATTCATGACCATGTTCTTGAAGTGCAATATTGTTCAACCGATGATCAAGTTGCATACATTATACAAAGGCTCTCACAGAGGCGAAGTTTACTAAACTTCAATTTGTGGTTGGAGTTTAGGAAGTTGTCACTAAGGGGGGATAGGCTCTAATGTCTCATTCCTTCTCCTATTGTGTCATATTTGTACATCCTTCAATCCTATCCCAAGTTGTTCTTAAGGGGGGATGTTGGGATACTCCGACACATAGGAAATAGTTAAGTATAACTTGGTCTAGTGTAGAGTTAGGTAAAGTGTGTTTCTTTACTTTGTACATTCGTAACTTACAATCTGACGGTCACAATATGTTCTAGACATGAAGTTATCAGACGGTTCATTATCTTCTCAGTATTATCGACATTTGGTTCGTGGCTTAACACCCGATTGGTCCATGATCTCTATTTAAAGAGCATGGAGGGTCATTGTAGGGTGACTGTTCATGAGAGAAGCTTATGTAATTTTTTTTTTTTTTATATTAATAAATTGCCTGAAGTACGAATCCACACGGGATGCGCTTCGGGCCTTAGAACCGGGGGAGGGGGGATGCTTCCTGCAACATTGGTTGGGGTTATGTTGGAAAATGTGTGTTGCCAGTATTACAAAAGCTATAGTGGAATATGAACCTTGATGCATCCTTAATGGATTGATGGCAATGATGGATTTCATCACATATGCCAAGGCATAGGGATTCTATGTCTTTTGGCATTTGGACATGGAAATAAAACTTTTATATGACAAAAGTGTAAATGAAAATTGGAAATCTAGGGTTTGTAAATCCTAAAAGACTTGAAGTCTTGGATGCGAAAGCCCTAGGGTTTGTGTACAAAATCCTAGAGTTGAACTTAGATTGATAATTTTGCTGCATGAAGAAACCCTAGTAAAGGAAGGAAAGGAAAGTGATATATTGATGATGAAAAGGATGGAGAGTTTTGCAAGATGGCAAGAATCAAGAGGGAGCTGACAAATTTCTCTCTATCATCAAAAGATAAGTATCTTATCTCTCTTCCTTGATTACTATTGTTGGTGTTTTACTATTAGTTAGCCTCTTGCCTTTGTTTCTTTTGTTGGGTTGTAATTGTTCTTCCATGGCCTCCTAGTAAGGATTGCAAGTACGTTCTGTAGGCTGCTAAGGATTTGATAGCAAATGGAAGTATTGGAGGAACAAAGTAGAGTGTGTGACAAGAGGATTCTCCCTAAAGTGGTTCTTGCTCAAGAAGGAGAAATTGAATTGACATCTTGAAGGCCTCCTAGTTCAAGCGGCTTAAAGGAAGGATTCTCCATGGAAGAGGGACATTTGCTCTAGTTGTTACAGTAAAGAAGTATTTGTATGGACCTTGGGCATGGTACTGCTGGATTGATGGTTATTTGATGAGTCTTGTATTTTTGATGGAAGCAAGATGACTCACGTGTCAGAGGGAGTAGCAGTGGGAGAAAGAATTGCCTCCATGATAAAGGGAGTAGTTAAGACAGAGGGAGTTGACCTATGAATTTGCGATGAAGAACCTCGGTTGGATACATTGCTTCTTGTGATTAGAAGTGTGGCAAAAGGAAATATATTATTATTAACATCCTTTAGTAATTTGGGATGATGGACTGTAGGATGATTAGAAAGCAGCTATGATGAATCTAGTTAGTTTGTTGAGCCAAGGGGTGTGTACAACTGCTATTCACAAATTCGGCTTGGGGTCTGCTATGATGAGGAAGAAGCTGATAACCCTACTGAAACAAAGTATGTTGCAGTTTTCTTGGCAAGTTGTGAAGCAGGATAGCTTCAAGATTGCTTGATCAAGCACGTAGAGCAATGAGGCTCTTGTGTATTTCTATGATCGAGCTGGCTGCTGACATTTTCACAAAGTCTCTCTCCCTGGATGAAGTTGGTTTACTTCTGGGACAAGCTTGGAGTGACGGAGAGTGCTTCCCTTGGTTGAAGGGAGTGTTGATGTTATAGCATTTGTGTGGAGAATCTCCCTTAGGTTAGGGGGCTTGATGGGGAAACCATGGTTATGGTTGGGCAGATTGGCCCTATAAGCATCTAGCTTGGATTGCTCCCTTGGTCATGGTGTTTGACCTGGAAGCCATGGAGTTTGGCTCATTAAGTATCAACTCTTGGATTGCTCCCCCCATCATGGTTTTTGACCATATTGCCATGGGGTTTGGCTAGTGGGTTGAGCTTGTGGCTTATAGCATCTGGCATGTATTTACCATTCAATGACATGTGGGAATATTAAATGGGCCTCGTTTTTCACCATGGGTTAGGTGGGTTTCCTGACATGTCTCCAAGTGACGACTTGTTGAGTTGGTGACCCTAGGACTAGTGGGTGACTAGGTTCTCCTTTGATGTTGATGTGAGTATGCTTTCCTCATGGTTTTGGTGTTGAACATGAGGTGGACGGATTCATCAACACAACTGAGCTCTTTAACCTTTTCACGAAATAGAGAAATTTTCAACAAGAGAACATCTGCGGAAGTCATTTTGAACACCTTCCTAGCTAAGAGGGAGTGTTGAAGTTTTGTAGCTAAGGTCAGTCTTCATAATTTTTCTTAGCTCTCCAAAATGACAAATATGAATTGTACCTCAAGTTGGCTTTAAAAGAAGAAAATTTGAATTTTGAAGTTATGAATTTTCCCTTCCAAATTTTAAGGTCAGTGTCAAGTTGGCCCCACTCAAGGTACACACCAATTTGACACATTGGACCACTATTTATTGCATTTGTCCTGTCATTTGGGCATCCGATTCAAATCATCATTTGAGGCTAATTTAGATTATCTGAGGTAGAATTTAGGGGCATATTGAAGGATGAATTTGAGGCTCTTGAAGGACAAATCTAAGACATGATTTGAGGCTTGAATGAAGGATGAATTCTTTGAGGTAGGAGGTCAAAATATTAGGAGGCCGAAATTTCAGGGTGCAAATTTTGTCTCTAGTTGACTGAGTTTGACTTGGGTTTGGTTATCGGTCAGTTTGACTTTGTTTTTGACTGGGAAATCAGATTGTATCTTTGGTTGAAATGGACAAATTCTCTAAGAAAAGGTGGTTGGGTTTTTCGCTTGGTTTGGGGTTTTCCTTGATCTGGATCTTGGGGGGAGGCCCCCAAGATCAAAAAAATTGAAGTGGATCTTGGGGGCGGGGAAGGCCCCCAAGATCTGAAAAATTGAAATTTCAGAAGAAAAGAGGAGAACACACATTAAACAAAACCACCAATGAACTTTTTATTAAAATAGAGAATAACTGTAAAAGCTACATTGTGGTGGACAATATGTTCTTTTACAAAATTTGACTTGCTATTTAGAGTATTTTTTTAGTTACAATACCACGGGCAAATTCCATGGGTGGGTAAATACAATGGGTGAATGAATACCATGGGTAGATGCCACGTACAATACCATGGGTGGATAAATACCATGGGTAGATGCCACTTTCCATTGAAATCATTCGTCCGACCTTAAGAAGCAATGGTCCCCATTGCGTGAAGTTCCCTCCTGAGAAGCCTGTGTTGAATATGAAGAGCCACTAAAGAGAAGAGTTTTGTGTGGTTAACCCATAACCATGATAAACGAAGATCCGAGGATAGAGATATTCTGTAATGCTTGTGACTAATTGTGATATTGGCAGTGTGTGGCTTAGCAAATGGACTTTGATGAAGTGTGGGTTTGTGGATGACCCATAACCATGAAAACCGAAGATCCAAGGATAGAGATACCTTGTAATGCTTGTGACTAACTATGATACTAACATTGTGCGGCTTAGAAAATGAACTTTGATGACAAGGATTTTGTGCAATTGACACATAACGTAATGTTGACTGTTGATAAAGTAGCAGGTGCCTACACAGTTTAGGGTTGGAGGGCACGTTTCCAAGAACCCAAGTTGGGTGTTGCTATGCTGAAACTGATGAATGTGAAGCAAGTGCCTATTAAAGCGGGGTGGGAGGACACGTCTCCAAAGGGAACCTGCTTCGAATGTTGCTCCATATTTAAAATGGGCATAACTTGGTCAATAGAACTCAGAATATTTATTATAACCTATTTTTGGAAGTCGAATGACCATTCTGCATCTTTCCATGTGATTGAAATCCCTATCTGGACACTCTGGAAACTCAGATTTGTGCTGCAATTGTCCCGCCGTTATAAAAGTTTTGAAAAAATAACTGATTTTAAATCAATAATATCTCCCTCATCCGAACTTCAATTCAACCATTTTTTTTTTGAAATTGGGTGATTTTTCAAGAGGAGTTCAGATCTACAATATTTTTTTGAAATTCTATAGGAGATCCACCGTCCATGAATTGCCTCCAGAAAAATTTCCGCGACACGGTTGATTTTAAATCAATGATGTCTCTCTCATCTAGACTTCGATTCGGCCGATTTGTTTTTTGAATTTGGATATTTTTCGTAAGGAATCTAGATCTGTTATTTGTTTTTGTGAAATTTTCACCAACAGTTTCAGATTTGATATGCAAACTCGCCCCAAAAAGTCCTTCCAAAAAACTGAAAAAAAAATCGTCTTGCTTTGCCCAAAGAAGTGCTCTATGGAGGTCGTAGCACGTGCATGAAGTTTATTGAATATTGCTGCAAAAATTTGAAACTGAAATATGCATCAGACCCTCATTCCCATAGAGCCTTAACCCGAATCTGATACCACTAATCTGGATCTTGGGGGCAGGTCCCCAATATCAAAAAATTTAAATGGATCTTGGGGGAACGCCCCCAAAATCTGAAAAATTGAAATACTAGAAGAAAAGAGGAGAACACACATTAAACACAACCACCAATAATTTTTTTATTAAAATAGAGAATAACTGTAAAAACTACATTGTGGTGGACGATATCCCCTTTTACAGAATGTGACTTGTTACTTATAGTCTTTTTTTAGTTACAATACCACAGATAAATTTCATGGGTGGGTAAATACCATGGGTGAATGAATACCATGTGTAGATGACACCTATAATACCATGGGTGGGTAAATACCATGGGTAGATGCCACTTTCCATTCAGATCATTCTTAGGGTAGTTTTTGTGTCTCTTGTGTTTGGTTGACTCTTCATGTTTCTACAACTATTATTGGTTAATGTTGAATATTTCTTATGTATAATTGCTTAATGATGACATGGCAGAAGATGAATAATTGATGATAGGGGATCCTAAAAAATGAATAGGGTGAATCAACCAAATATCTATTCAGGGCAACAATAACAAGCAAGAGAATACAAAAAATATAGAGGAGAGAAAAGCAATACATTTCCAACCAACAAGGAGAGGTGGGCTTATGGGCTACGCTAAGAAACCCTTATTCCTCCTAGCTACCAACTAAAGTTGATATGGTTAAATCCTTCTTGAAATTTACTCAATCATTATACAAAGAAAATAAATATACAAAGTGATTTAGTAAGTAAAATAAGCAAGTCAAATTAAAGGAACTAACAAGAAATATCTAGCTAATGAATTCTTCCTGGAGATGGCTAACATAAGCAACATCTATGTCTATCCCTTAGCTCGTAACTAGTAAAGATCCACTCCCAACAACTGATGAGAAGAAGTACATTCACTAAGAACCCTAGAGAAACCAATAGAGTTAGGTGATTTATTCAACAAGCCCTCTGTATTACAAAGGCCTTCCTCTTATTTATAAGAGAAATGAAGAAATTTCAACCCCCACTCCGGTTATCAGTTTTCCTTATCACTCCATGCATTTAGTTTTAAATCCAAGCATGATACAAATTCTAAAATCTGGAAATGACAATATTTTTCTGAAAACACAAATTTAGAGATTCCACAACTGCTGAAATTGCAGAAATAAAACACTGTAAAATTATGACAGCCACACATAGAAAATAACACAATGATTTTTGGTCAATGTGACCCTGGAAAAACTCCCTACAACTCTTGGGGAAAACCAGTTTGAGAGCTCTTCTTTATTTCTGAAAATGCTTTTATAGAGAAACTGAAATACATAATAAAAATTACAACCGCTACAAATTACAACTTATCTCGATTTCCATGCTTGCACTTTGCCTCGAAAATCGTGCCAATCAACAAACAACCAAAACATAAATTTTCCAGCAATAAAACATCATTAAATGTTGTACAACTAGCCTCGAAAAACGTGCCCAGAACTTGTTATACGGACCGTATGGATTTCAGCAGTATGATTGCCTCAAAATTTGTGCCCTTGTTGCTGTCCCTATTTGTCGATTTTTGTGCTCACCCTCTTCCTCAATCTCTGTGCCTTTTTCCCGTTGTACGATGTTGCCTTGGGATGCGTGCCAATAAATGCTGCTGTCCAGATTTGCTGAAATGTATTTTTGCTGCTCTCCTTCACTTCCTCTCTGCTTAGAAATTTTCTCCATGCTCTCTATTCTCTTTCTCTCAAATGCTCATGAAAGAATGAATGGTCTTTTCCTCTTCTCTTCTCCTTTTACTCTCTAAATGACCTCTTGGGTTACCCTAAGATCTAATGGCTGAGATTCATTTAGATCTAGGGATGAGAATAAATGTGCATTTAATTCTTACTTTCTATTTTTTAACTCACCCACTTAAATAAAGACCCACTTAGCCTTTTATTTCCAGTCACCTTTTTCACTTTCTAATTCTTCATTGACTTTAATAAAGTCACTTTTAAATTAGAATGTAACTTTACCACTTATAAAGTCACTTTTAAATTAGAATGTAACTTCACCACTTATAAAGTCACAATTAAATTAAATTGCTTTACCACTTATAAAGTCACTTTAGGAGAAAAAGTACAAATAAATTTGGACACTTTTCCCTAGGCCAAAGATCAAAGCCTTAGGGAACCACTTGTTCTCTGGTACCCAAATTTTAACACTCCCTCTTACCGAGGTAAGTGTTCCTCACCACTCCCATCTTGTCTCTGAATTGGACATGCTTGCCTCGTGGTAAGGGTTTGGTGAAAATGTTCGCTACCTACTCATTTGTGGAAATGTACTCAATCTTGACAACTCCCTTTTGGACATAGTCTCTAGTGAAGTGATACTTGATCTCAATATGCTTTGACCTGTCATGAAAAACTGGATTCTCCTTGAGTTTTATGCAACTCTGATTATCATAGTAAATTACTAAAGGTCTCAATACCTGACCAAATAGACCAAACAACATCTTGCAAAGCCATATGGCCTCACAACTAGCCAAACTAGCAGCGATATACTATGCCTCCGTTGAGCTCAATGCAACTGACTGTTGTTTCCGGCTGATCCACGACACAACTACTGAACCCAACCCAAAACAACACTCGGAAGTACAATTCCTATCTGAAGCACAACATGCCCAATTTTAATCCGTGTACCCTGCCAGTCTCACTCCATCACCCTATCTATAATCCAGACCAAAATGCACAGTCCCCCGCAAGTAACGAAGAATGTGTTTTGCAGCCACCCGGTGCACTCTCCTGGGCACACACATGAAATGACTCATAGTGTTAACTGCAAAACATATATCTGGTCGAATGTTGACCAAATACATCAAAGAACCAATCAACTGTCTTGTATAGAGTAGGATCCACCAACTCGGAATCAGACGCATGAAGCTTCTTCCAGTTAGTGATCATATGTGTAGACATGGGTTTGTAGTCCTTCATGTGAAATCTGCTAAGAATATCCACATTGTACTTCCCTTGTCCCAGGAACAAATGCCCCTCCTCCTGCCACACCTCCAATCCCAGAAAATAATGCATCAACCCGATATCCTTCATCTCAAACTTTGAAGTAAGATCTCTCTTGCAGCCCTCAATGAGTCTCTCTGCACCAGTGATGATCAAGTCATCAACATACAACACCAGAGTGAGAGGCTGCTCACCCACCACAATGAAGTATAGGTTCAAATCAACCTCACTCTTTGTGAAACCCAATTGCTGCAAGTATGTATCAATCCTCGAATACCAAGCTCTGGGAGCTTGCTTCAGGCCATAGAGTGCCTTTTTCAATCTACGTACATGGGACTCCTTCCCATGCACCTCAAAGCCCTCCGACTACTCAATATAAACCTCATCCTGGATGAAGCCATTGAAAAATGCGGTCTTTACATCCATCCGGTGGATCTTCCAACCGATCTTTGCTGCAATCGATATAATGGAGTGAATAGATGTATACCTAGCTACGAGAGCGAAGGTCTCCTCATAGTCAACTCCCTCTACTTGTGAGAACCCTCTTGCCACAAATCGAGCTTTGAACTTCTCGATGCTTCCATCTGCAACATGCTTTATCTTGTAGAGCCATCTGGAAGTAACAATTGATTTACCTTCAGGCCTCGACACTACCTCCCAAACATCGTTCTTCATAATAGAAGAATATTCCATCATGGCCTCTCTCTAGACATGCTGGCTGGTTGCCTCCTCATAACTAGAAGGCTCGGAGTCAACAATGCTTGTTACCAATGCCATGTAACTACAGAACCACTCAGGTGGTTTACTCTCTCTAACCTGTCCCTTTGGCCCAGCAACTGATGTGGCCTCGCGCAAGGTATCTTGAAGCCACTTGGGCTTCCTCTTCCCTGAGCATACTTCTCCCACCGGAGTGAAAGAATCCTCATCATCATCAGAAGCCTGAACTTATAAAGGCCTGCCAACTGACCTCATGCCTGAATCTGTCCCTGTAGATGATGAAGTACCATGCGAACTGTCCATTAGTGGACTACCCCGTGAACTGCTCTGTGGACTGCCCTACATGCTGCCCGAAGAACCACCCACCTGACTCTGAGAGCCATTGCTCACTGATGGACTTGACACTGTAATCGATGTACCTCCTGATCCTTGACCACTGGATTCCTGTGACTGACTCAGCTGTTCCTGAGGGTCTGGTGACTCTGGATACTCTAACTCCCGTGACCTCTTAAAAGCTCTCTCCTCCTCGAACTTCACATCTCGCCTGGAAACCACTTTCCTCTGTGCAGGAATATAAATTTGATAAGCTTTCAAGGTCTCGCTATAACCCACAAAGATGCCCTTGTTTGCAATGGACTCTAGCTTGGTCTTGTTCTCCTTGGGGACATAGGAATATGTAAGGCACCCAAAGATACGAAAGCGCCCAAGATCAGGCTTCTTCCCAGAAAAAGCCTCCTCCGGAGTCACATTCCCCAAGGCACGATGTGAACTCCTGTTCTATAAGTACACATCAGTGTTGTAGGCCTCTACCCACAAAAATAAAGGTAACCCCTAGTCATGAAGCATGGCTTTGGCAACTCCTGCAATGGATCTGTTCTTCCTCTTCGCAACCCCATTTTGCTAGGGGTAGTAACTAACTGTGAACTCCCTTCTAATGCCTGCTCAGCACAAAAATCAACAAACTCACCAAGGGTATACTCCTCTCCATTGTCCGACTTGAGGACCTTGATCTTCCTACCCGTCTGGGTCTCCACAAGAGCTTTGAACTCTTGAAATCGCTTGAAGACCTCACTCTTGGTCTTCAAGAAATAAATTCAGGTCTTCCCTTAGTGGTCATCAATGAATAAAACATAGTACTCATAGCCACTCAAGGATACATGAGACATCCGACTACTCACATCAGTATGAATCAAGTCAAGGATCCTGGTCGCCTTGCTGTCACTGTTAGGAAAAGGGATCTGACAAACTTCCCCATAGCACATCCTCTGCATACATCAAGGTGATTAGAATTGAAATCTGGCACACCAGTGATGATCTCCCGCAATGTACTCAAGGCCCCATGATACATTTGCCCCATCCTGCGATGCCAAATCTCACACAACTCTAAACTGTTGGATCTGTTGTCGGTCTTGTCTCGGGTGCTGTTACTCAATGCCATCAGGGGCTAGAATGAGAAATTATACACCTTGACATGGCGCACACCAATCTCTCTAGCTAAAGAAGCTGAAGTTTCCCTAGGATATATAAGCACCTGCCCTCTCCTGAACAACACATCATACCCTTTGTCCTCAAGTGCTGAGACGGATATCGGGTTCTTCTTCATTCCAGACACATATAGAACATCTGACACTTTCAAGGGAGGTTTGGGTCCCCTATCAAATGTCAATGTCCCCACACCGACTGCTCTAACAATGTTGTCATCACCAAGTACTACCTCCATATCAGTATCACCCTTTGAAAGCTCTGAGAAGTACTCTCTGACTCCTGTCATGTGGCGGGAAGCACCACTGTCAACATACCAAATGCTAGAAGATGCTCTGCTAGTAGCGAGGAATGCAAACTCCCTTTGAACCTGTATGGCAGGTGATCCTACACTAGTGGCCTCACAAGCTATGAACCCAAACTCCCGATCAAAGCTCTCTGAGAAGCTCTCTATCTTTGCAGAAGCTACCATGGGTTTGTCTTTCTCTTTCTTGTTCTTTTTTTCCGGACACACAACAACATAGTGTCCCAACTTTTGACAATTCCAACATTTGACTTTGGAATAGTCCTCTTTGTTTTACTACTTGCCTTTACCTTTGCCTTTGCCTCCACTGTTGGAAGCTTGCTTCTTTTCTTTGCCCTTCTTGCCTCTTGTTAACGATGCCACATTATCATCCTCCTCCTGTTTGGCTGCCCCAAGATGGTTCTTTCTGATCTGATTCTGAATGAAATCATCCCACAACCTCTCCCAATCGGGAAGGTTTTCCCGTGCAACAATGCCTTCCACAAAATTCTCCCAAGTCTTGGGAAGAACATTCAAAGTAATCCTCACCAACTTAGTGGGTGCAATGATTTCACCTATGACTGCCAACTCATCTCTCACTGAAGTGATCTTTGTGAGGTATGTTGTAGCACTATCAGTCTTAGCCATTTTAATGGCCTTCAGTTTCTCCTTTAGGACCATTTTTCTGTTTTCATTTGAGCTTTGGTAAAGACTGGTCAAGGCTATCCACATCTCATGTGCATAAGTCTTTCCTCTCACATGAGGAATGGCATGGTCTTTGATTCTTTCCAGAATCAACCTTTTAGCCTTACATTCTTTTTGTTAAACTTTGCCAATTATACAGGGTCGGTAGGTACTACCACTGGGTTCTGTGTGGTATTTACCATAATGCCCCAGACTTCTGCTTCCTCAAAGATGCTTTGGATTCTCTCCGTCCATGCACTGTAGTTGTTCCACCCATCCAACCCGTCTTCCACTCTCAAACCCAAAGATATGTTTCACTGTCCTATCAAATTGAAATTTTTAAATTTGTGGTAAAGGTTTTGTTTTCTGTGTAAAAATCAGCTTACTGTAATTTTCACTTTGCTGTCCCAAACTGCACTTTTCAGCCAACCAAGCGTCGATACCATGAAGAATTTTCAATCCCTACAACGGTTATTAGTTTTCCTTATCACTCCATGCATTTAGTTTTAAATCCAAGCATGATAAAAATTCTAAAGTCTGGAAATGACAATATTTTTCTGAAAACACAAATTTAGAGATTTCACAACCGCTGGAATTGCAGAAATAAAACACTGCGAAATTATGACAGCCATACATAGAAAATAACACGGTGATTTTTGGTCAATGTGACCTTGGAAAAACCCCTACAACTCTTGGGGAAAACTAGTTTGAGAGCTCTTCTTTATTTCTGAAAATGCTTTTACAGAGAAACTGAAATACACAGTAAAAATTCCAACAACCACAAATTACAACTTATCTCGATTTCCGTGCTTGCACTCCGCCTAGGAAATCGTGCCAATCAACAAACAATCAAAACATAAATTTTCCAGCAGTGAAACAACATTAAATGTTGTACAACCATCCTCGAAAAATGTGCCCATAACTTGTTGTGTGGACCATATGGATTTCAATAGTACGATTGCCTCAAAATTTGTGCCCTTGTTACTGTCCCGCTTCGTCGATTTCTATGCTCGCCTTCTTCCTCGATATCTATGCCTTTCTCCTGCTGTACGATTTTGCCTTGGGATGCGTGCCAATAAATGCTACTGTCCAAATTTGCTGAAATGTATTTTTGCTGCTCTCCTTCACTTCCTCGTTGCTCAAAAATGTTCTCCTTGTTCTCTATTCTCTTTCTCTCAAATTCTCATGAAAGAATGATTGATTTTTTTCTCCTCTTCTCTTTTTACTCTCTAAAGGACCTTTTGGGTTACCCTAAGATCTAATGGCTAAGATTCATTTAGATCTAGGGATGAGAATAAATGTGCATTTAATTCCCATTTCTATTTTTTAACTCACCCACTTAAATAAAGACCCACTTAGCCTTTTATTTCCATAGTCACCTTTTTCACTTTCTAATTCTCCAGACTTTAATAAAGTCACTTTTTAAATTAGAATCTAACTTTCCCACTTATAAAGTCACTTTTAAATTAGAATGCAACTTTAGTACTTATAAAGTCACTTCTAAATTAAATTGACTTTACCACTTATAAAGTCACTTTAGGAGAAAAGTACAAATAAATTGGGACACTTTTCCCTAGGCCAAAGATCAAAGCCTTAGGGAACCACTTTTCCTCTGGTACCCAAATTCTAACAAGAAGAAGAGGCTAGGGTCAGCTCCCAAACAATTGTCATTTCTGGAAAAGTGACAAGTTGACCAACCCTAAAAAGTTCCTTGTCCTTTTTTCAAAAAGTAAATCAAATCCGATTTGATTCAAAATTAGATAACAATATCTTATTTGCAATGGAAAACATTTGGGAAATCAAAATTTGTGAAAATGTTATTGAGGAAAAGGACAAAATTACCACATCATTACTTTCCCTTAGGATGTGTGCCTCCTAATTGCACTTTTGGTTGCTGGCAATGAGTCTGCTACTATAATATAGAGGGATTTGTGGTGTTAAAGACCATCAATGGCCATAGGGATTACCAAAAATGTAGGCCCAAGGCTTGGAGAAAATTTGGCTTCCCTTAGGAGTATTGAAGTTTAGCAACAGTCAAGTGCTTTTGCATGCTGGTTCTGGTACACTAGAGTGAATTTTGGACTTGCATGGTTTCTTGGCAAACTGTATGTGGTGCTTATATGCACTTGCGGCGTTGTGTTGGGGATTATTAGCATGCTTCCTCGGTGCTTTGATTGGGAATGCAGATTTGGAGTGGTTGTGTCACCCATATGGATGCTCTTGGTATCTTTGAAGGGAACTATTTTAGTTACCTTTCTAATTATTATTCAACACTTTTCATTATAGAGCTCTTATAAGGTGGTTGATTAGGAAGTTTTGCTTGTATGACATGTTGAATTAACTTCAAAGCAAGTTTTGCTTTCCTATCTTTGTTTGATGTTTTGGAAAGCTTTGCCATTACATGTATGTGGAAACTGGAAACACATCATAAATCTTTTTGCTTGTCAAATTATGCAAAAAGAATGATCTTTTTGAACAAAGCTTCCTTTAGTTACCTTTCTAATGTGGCTCGCTTATGCAACCTTTATAAGCATAGCTCAAAAAGCTTTAATACAAAAAACGTTTGTTAAAAAATATTCTTCGTTCAAGGCTTTAACACAAAATAGGTGGCCTGCATATATAATCTCCACAATCATATCTCAAAAAACAAATTAAATAGGTTGGCTTAATCCAAAGCACCCATGAACAGTCGTCCCAAGTCTAACTTAGGGAAAACATGTTAATTAAATTCAATTAATTAACGCTGGTTATTGAACTAGAAAAATTCTAAGGGAATGTAAGTTAATCACATTAGTGACTTAGACTTATTCTCAACTATTGATCTCAAGTGAGGTGAGATCTTATTTCAGCTATCAATCACTTTGGGGATTAGGGTTAGAGGTCTAGCTCAACAAATAATTATTGAAGGCAGTCTAAGGAGAGAAGAAGACACAAATTTGAGAAAAAGCATTTATCAGTGAATGAGAGAGCATAATAGGTGACAAAGGAGTTTTTCCTAGGTATTCAGACTTGGGCCAAGGGCAGAGTTTGCAACAATATTCCAGTAGAGAGGAATTTCGTATAGGTTGAAATCAGAAGAGGGTTTAGTAGTGAAGTTTCCAGCCTGCAAGAAGGCCGAGTTAGTGGTAGTCATATGAGCAAACCGGTTAGGTCCACTTGGGCCGTACATTAGGATTCTTAGTCAACTGTACAAGGAATTTTCAGATTTTATCTTGTGTAAATATTCCGCCATGAGTTGTAAATTTCTTCAGGGCCATTTTCCCTGTTAGGAAACCCTCACTATTTTGATTAATAAAGTGAAGTTGGAGGGTAAATTTGTGTGTGGGAATTATTTCCTGTGTTTATTTCTGCTAAAATTTTTTGAGTTAAAATTCTAGTGTATTTGTTATTTAGTAGATTCAATTTTTTTTTTTTTTTTTTTTTTTTTTGTGTCAATAATCTACTGGAATATTAAATTAGATATGAAATTAAAAGTTAACAAGGATGGCATGTGGGCCTTGGCATAGGTTGCTAGAAAGTGGTAAATGGTCACTTTTCGAGCACTTTTCAAACATGAAATTTCACCCCCCTCGTTGCCTATAAAGTATAATGCATTAATTCCATAACCCCCTTCACTTGGATGAGATTGGGTGCAATTGAACAAGATTTGAAAATGCCTAAATTTTTTTTTGCTAAGCGTTGGTTTGGGGCTGAATCAATAAATTGAGGGGGATTATGAAAATCTTAATGCAATTGATAAACTTGGCTTGCTATTAGTGATCTACATCAATGTAGGTGAAATGGGTCCCCTCTTGATTGAAGAAATTTGGCTCTGAGTGTTGAGAAAACATATGCTTGTAGATTAGAGTAGATTTCTATTACTTATATTATCTTCTCTTCATCAAGCGATTACCAAAATATACAAAACATGAAGATCACAAAAGACAAAGAACACAAAGATGTAGGTTGCAAGCCAGGGCAAAACACCACAACTGGAAAACCCAACAAATCTTCTTATAGAATCTATTCAAAGTGAGGTATCTAAAACCCAAAAACCAAGACCAAGACTGCCACAAAGACTCAAGTCATCCCTTCTCCAAGTCATCTCCATCAAATCAAAGTCGACAAAAGTCAACGCTGGGAACTTTGAATTATGGTCAATTTCTGAAAATTCGGACCCTGAAATTTTCGGCCTGGAACAGCCGGGAAAATCTTAGGAAAACTCACACGTGTGAACAAAATTAAGGAAGAAATCAATTAGTATTTTCTCTCCTTTGACCTCCTTTCTCCTTTGACTTCACTGGTTTTTCTTCTTGTCTTTTGGCACAAAAATCAATGTGAGTGATGAATGGTCAAATGGGGTCGAACTTCCTTGTATTTATACATGTCTAGGAGGTCGAATGGTTGCCTCTTTAGGCTGACTTGTCTAGGAGAGCTGACTTGGTCTTGTGGATGACAAATTGACCTTTTTGACTCAATAAAATATCTTGTTCTTTTGCTTTACAAAGTCCAAAAGGGACTTTGACTCAATTACATTTCTTTGACTCATAATGAATATATTTTTTGACTGAATAAACCCTATAAGCATGAAGAACATGCTTTGACTAGAAATAAAATAATAATAATGAAAGTAATAAATATAATAAATACATTAATAGTACATTTGAATTTCATTATGAACATGAAGACTAGTTACATTTTCAACACTAAATATGCCCAATTTTTATTTATTTTTTCCTCTTTCAAAGATTTATTCAATTCAAATGTAGTGCTATTCACTCTCAGAATTTTCACTTAAAACAGAGATGAATTGGTAGTTCTGGCCACAATGATCACAAATTACAGTTTTCCATAGTCATTAGGGTTCTTTTTGAGCGAACTTTCAACTCTAGATATGGAAGTTATGGAAATTTTGGCTCACACTTTTTGTCAAACACTTTGCATGCTACTATTCTTAGCTCAAGCTTTATTGAGAACCTTGTTGAGAATAACATCAAACCCAAGAATCTCAGGCTATTAAACAAACTATACAGGGTACTCTGTATTTTTTAGCAGTGTTGCAAACATTCCGATTTGATCGTGTTAAAATTGTGAAATCACAATTATTTGGCCTAGCCGATGTTTGCCGATTTTTACCGATATTTTGGTGGTATGCTAATTTTGTCGATGTTTGTTGATTTTTACTGATATTTTCCTAATTTTTATGATCTTTGGTTTTCCATACCCTCGCCGATTTTATTCCGATGACAATGTTTGCAACATTGCTTTCTAGAAAATGCCCAAATCATCCAAATCGTCTCTACAAACATGTTTTTTGGACTACAAGTGGGATATATAAGTCCATATGGTATGGATTCCCGTTAAAGTTGATTTGAATTGAAATAAAATCGCCTAGGGACATGATTCCATAAAAGATCGTAGGTTAACAAATTATATGGATTCCTTCAAACATTTTGCAAATACCCAACACCCAATTTACCAATTAAAGCAGGGAATAACTCATATTTGATCATAATTATTATTGGAAGCTTATTAAAAATCCTAACCACTCATTTTCTTCTTTGAATAAGCAACAAAACACATCCCATACTCAAATTTCCAAGTAAAAACTCAAAAACCATAAATAGTCAAGCATGATGAGCCATCAATTCGACCAAGAAAATAGAAGAAAGAAGTGACCAATGTTTAATCAAAGTCAATCCAACATCCAGGATGCAAACTTAATCCATTTCTCCCATCTAAACCTAATTTGATAAATCATTCAACAGACAAATCTGCATTTTACACTAAAAAACGCATCACTTTGCCCCATAAATATCTCTCATTTTGATCTGATTCTATAAGAGAAGGATTGTTGGGTTTTCCCCTTATGGGTTTTTACCCGGCCTCTGACCAAATTCTGGTGTCCTTTGTCTCATTGTGATCTTTATGTTTTGAACATTTGTATAATTGCTTGATGAAGAAGACAACAAGAAGTAATAAGAAGACACATAATATTCACAAGTAATTATCAAGGAGAAATTAAGCATTAAACTACACCACACTTGGTTTCTCAATATGGTATCAGAGCTAAGGTGAAGGAAGGAAGCGTGAAGATCACAAATTATTGTCACTCTTGATTGAAGACATATTTGTAGCAACTCTCTCTCTCTATCGATGGCCAAGTACATAAAGCAAGGTCTCAAGGCTCTAAGGACTCTATTTGAACCCATCAAAGGATATGTCACCACTTTAAGGATGGAAGTCTCTACTTTGTTGTCATAGGTTCAATTGAAGATGACAACACATGGGCGATTGGTAGTGGAGCTTCAAGGCACATGACATGAGAACATGGACATCTTAGCAATCTATGAAGTGGCAAAAAATTGAAGTGGACTGTGGGGGAGAGTCGCGTGCAGAACACAGAGGTGAGTGCCCTGGGCATGCCCACATGAAGGAAGGGCATTGGGTGCCCATGGGAAAATGTGGCGTGCTCGACAGGTCAACACGGGCAAGCTTGGGCGACACGACGAGTGAACCAAACCGAAAGGATGTAAAGTGGACCCGAGGGGCCTCGTGTGCATGACACAAGGGTGCGCGCTCGCATGAATGCGGGGCACCCTAGCGCCCACAGGTGACTTGCATGACACAACGACGGGTGAACTAGGTGAGATGTGCACAAGTGTGGACCGAACGAAACAAGCGAGGGTTGACACTAACAACATGGGTGAGTCAGTTGGCACGACGTGCAAGCGAAGTATGATGCGAAGCGAAGGCATGTCAACGAAGGAAACAGTGAGTCGGCCCACATGACAGGGGTGCCTGCATGACCGACCGATGGGTCGACTGAAAGATGAAACGACATGTCCAGTGGAACAGAGGGCGTTTGCACAAGTATAAGTAAAGGTTCGCACAACTTGGAACGGGGCACGAACAGAGCACACGACAAAACAAGTTCCCTCAAATGTAAAACATAAACGCAAAAACGAAGGGCACACGACACGACAACGGAAACAACAAGCGACATGATCGCTGAAAAGAGAGGTTTGCCCAAGCGAACGAAGTTTCTAGGCACGTTGCAGGGTTGGTTTTCTGAGTTTTTTTGGCACGCCGAGTTTGGGGGTTTCTGGTTGGGCATGCCTTAGTTGTGGAACTTGGTGTTCTGGGTAGGTGCGTTGGGATGGGCCAACGACTGCCGCATTTCGTACATTTGGGCAGTGCATAGGTTTAGCTGTGTAACATAATTGAGTTGATAAAAGAAAACGGAGAAGTTGTATTTGGGACATTATCCCAAGACCAGAGCAACTAAGGTCCAACTTATTTACTAGCTACTAGCCTACTAGCCCCTTGTAAACAGTTGTAACATATTTGAGTTAATAAAAGAAAGGGGAGAAGTTGTATTTGGGCCATTTAATGAGTTCCTCTAACCAATAAATTGCTCAGTGAACTCATTAAATGAGCATGGAGGGTGTTAGTAGTTCTTATTTCTTATCTCATTTTGAATATTGTAAAATCTAGAAGTTAGTGTCTAACATCCATTGTGGCTGAAAGCTTACATATAGTTGCATCTGAAAATATTTTTGATTTCCTCCCATCACTGTCCGGTGACTGGAAGCAACGTGCTAGTTCAACTAATACATTCCTCCCATCACTATCTGCTGCTTGGAAACAAAATTTTAGATCAGGTAATACATTTAAAAAATATGGCATATGTAGGCCATTTTTCCCTTAATCCATCATGTTTTAAAAATAGATATACCAATGAAATCTCTCTGTGCTATAATCTTCCATGGGGTTGCAAGTTGTTATCTTTAGAATTTACATGTTTTCCAGTAAAATGCCGCAGTTCTGCATCTATTAATTTTCTTGTTCCATGGTTTGTACGGAAATTTAGATATCAAAAGCATAACTCCTTAAAAGAATAGAACTGATTATTGACTTCATACCATTTAAGGCAAAAATATATGATTAGCTTGGAATTGATGTTTAGCAGTGGTCTTACTTTTTACAAATTTGCATTATATATATAACTTTTTCCTTCTGGCCATTGACAGGGCTGTAGATTACCAGTGGGGTAGTAATGTGTTTGCAACTGGTGGGGCTCAAGTTGACATTTGGGATCATGACAGGTGTTTCTTGTCACAATAATTGTCATTGCTGAATTATTTTCTTTCTAAACTCCTAACTTTATTCTTGTTGTTGAGAAAAGGTCAGAACCGATAAACAGTTTTGCTTGGGGGTCTGATACTGTCATTTCTATACGGTTTAATCCTGCGGAGAAAGATATATTTGCGACAACTGCCAGGTACACATGAAATTTTATTTTATAATTTTACTTGTTTGTAGCTAGTAAATAAGTTGGATCTTAGAAAAAATAAGTTATGTTGTTCGAATATCGATGTGATTTATACTTTTTGCAAGTGAGATATTATTGTATCTCAAATATTTTGTCTGATGCAGAGTAGGCTTAGATTACATGTGGATGTAGTTTTTTTTCTCTGTGACTAACAGTTTTTAAGCAAAAATTTCTTATATGTATTTTCTGGTTTTAGAAAATCAAACATATATCAATGCAGAATTGAAAATTGAAATGTTCTCTTTGAAATTCTCCAGTAAAATTTGATGTCATACACAAAATCTTTATAGGTATGTTCATTTTAATATATGTTACACCTAGTGTTGCATCCCAACAACTTTGTGCTTTGATGATCTAGAATTAGCAGTTTCTGATATGTATCTCTTGAATGGAATGGATTCTATTGGCAATTCATTCTTATTTACATCTAATGTTCCCTACCTGAGTTGTAGTCATTTCCTAATGCTATTATGGCAGGGTCGATGATTGATTGATCAACCCATTTCTTTTTTAAATCTTAACACAGCTAGTAAGTGATCATCCAGTAAGTCATGACTCATAAGGAATGGTCTTCGTGAAAAAGATCAATGATATACAGGTTTTGATGGAATTTTTTTATACAGGAAGAACCCTTGATCTCAGATAACATAGTAAATGCTTCCACAAGGTTGATGTTAATAACTTAATACTAGAATAGAAAGGAGAAACAGAAATGTTGTAAGCTTTACCCTAGATTTTCTATTGCTTGCTGTTGCAATGGAACATCACTTGAAGCTTTGACTAAATTCAGGCTCATCACCTCTTACTTACAGCCTCTAGATGTTCTAGTCACAAGAGGCACCGTGAACAAATATCTAATACTTCTAGTGAGCTGTATCTGTTATAGCCCCATGTCTTGGCCTGTGATATAGGGGTGTTTCATTGAAGCCCAATATCTGAGAAAGTTAATTCTACAATTTTCAGCCACAACTACCTCACTTCATTCTGTAACAGCTCTGGGAAAAGGTTTCCACTGGGACAAGGAGCAGGAGTGGTCTCGAACAGCTGGAAAGAAAAAGCAGCCATGCACCGGTATTTGACCATGCCCAATCTACAACTACCTTTTGAGATAGAGACAATTGTGAGTAGGTATGCAATGGGAGCAGTCCTCATGCAAGGAAGAAAACCGGTCTGTTGCCATTTGGAGTGTTAAATCCCGAACCTAACACTTGGCAATTAGTTCCTAGCAGATTTATCACAGATCTACAGAATAAATGCACAACTAGGTTCTTAACAAATTATTCAGCGGAAGCAAAATTACAACCAATCTCAATCACACGCGACACATACAAATTCTGCCCAATCAAATCAGTTGTCCATTGAATCCTAATCAAAACTTACTTGGGCTCCAGTCTTGGGATAATGGCCTGCGCCTGTTGAAATATGTAACTAGGTTCTGTCTTCATAATAACATGGGTAGTCATGATTTTATGTAATTAATGAAAAGAAGAAAAATAAAATTATTTAATGCTCGAGGCATGGGTTTCATGCTCAAGGAATTTTATTTTTTGTAGATCAAACTCCCATTGTGAGCTATTAGGTTTGGTCATTAAGTCATAAAGTCCATTGAGTCAATGTCATGTATTGAAAACCCATTTGGGCATGTTACATATTGTAAAAAGAGAATTTATTTGAGTCATAAACCCTCCAAGACCTTGTCACAAGTACTTCATCTAGTTGGCCTTCAAAAGGAGATGAAGATCATTCTAGAAGAGGATGTCGGCCTAGTCACAAGCACAAGTCTGCTTATTTAGCATGGACAAACTACTATATAAAGGAGGACTCGGCCTCACTTGTTGGGCATTCATTCAAGCATCTGAAATTCAAGAAGAAGTGCGAGAAATCACTAGAAGGCAGCCTCATAAACAGCAAAAGGAAAGGGAAGGAGAGTGAAGAGTATTTGCCACTGTTTTGGGTCATCTTCCTCGCATGTTTGACAGAGATTAGGGTTTCTGCAGTAGGGTTATATCAGTCCTTGAAGAAGCCATGAAGGAGATCACCAAACCAATGTTCTTGCTAGCCAAAATCACAAAGGGAAGTCCCAAGTCAAGCAAAGAAGGAAAGCATCACTAAACTCCTCCAATTAGCTTATGTGTGTGGAATTGCAGAGGTTCAGGCAAGCCGAGAATTGCAGGACTGTGGAAAAGGGCCGACATTTCAGAGTAGTCGAGATTAGTAGTGCAATAAGTCAGTTTGACTAGTGTTGAATTGGGCAAGAAGGAGAAGCTGTGAAAAATTCTTGTGACTTGGTCTTAGAGAGGTTAGTAGGTCAGGGGTCTTGGTCTTGGAATTCATCACTTGAAGATTATATAAGAAGAAGAATTCGCTTGAGTTTTCCTCTCAAGTTGGAGAGGTTTTGGCCCTAATGGATTGCCTACATCTTGTGTCCCTTGTCTCATTATTGTTTATGTTCTAATAGCTGTTTGATGAAGTAAACACTCTAATCATCAAAAGCTAAAGAAGAACCTAATCAAAAGAAGTAAAAAGTATTCACAAGCAGTCATCACTTCTAGTGAAATCACCTCTTATCTCTGCCCTAAATTTCTCAACATGGCCTAATTGAGAAATTTACCATTACAACATACCCTAGATCTGATCCAGTTGATCAGGCCCTAGATTTATCCTTGATCTCCTTGGTTGATCTGGATCTCCTTGTTGAGAAATCTAGGGCATCAATTGCTAGGTGATTTCTCTACCTTGATAATTGCGTGCGAGTGTTTTTTCACTTCTTGATTATAATCTTCTCTTGGTTATGTTATTATAATGTTCTTTTCATCAAGACAATTACCAATGCATGAACAATAAAGGAGACAAGAGATACAGTATGTAGGCTGTTAGCCAAGGCCATAACCTCACTCTTTGAGAGGAAAACCCAAACAAATTCTTCTTATAGAACTTTCAATTGACAAGTACCAAGACCATGACAAAGACCCTTGACACAACAGCCCTTCCAAGACCAAGTCACAAGCCTCCTCTTCTCCCTTAGAGCAACATTGCTCTTCTTCTTCCTCTTCTCGGCTTCCTTCAGAATTTCAGTGTCTCCTTGTTGGTTTGCAACTCTTTTCTTCACAACAGAAACACTAGATTGATTTTTCTTTTTGAATAATCTCCTCAAGAGGGAGACTCTTTTCTCTCTCTTACTCGGTTTCCTTCAACAAATTTTGCCACCCAAACAAAATCACATTATGTAACTGCAATCTTCGATCTATCTTTGCCAACTTCAAATTTGCAATCTTCACACGTGTGAAGGTAAACTAGCCCCAAAACAGTCCACAACGATGACACTATGCTTCGCTATCCTCCTCCTTCCTTCGCTGACTTTAAGGCTCCTTATATGATGATTTGCACAATTGATTATCTCAGACTTGCTTCATTGAATTCTTGTCCTCCAAATGAGGTCGAGCACTGCTATATATAGTGGTTTGTCCATGAAAGTTAGGTTGACATGATCACTTGGAGTAGGCCGACTTCATCTTTCTAGAATTATCCTTTCATTGTAGGTTGACTTGAGTGAGGGCTAGTGACAAGGTCTTGGAGGGTGAATTTACAAAGACAAATTTGACTTCTTACAAGGTGTAACATGCCTTCAATACATGACAATGACTCTTTAGACTTTTATGACTAGATGACAAAAATCCCTAATGGCTCACAATGGGAGCCTTTACTAAAAATAAAATCTCTTGCTCATGAACCCAAGATGCAACCATTACAATAATAGTTTTCTTCTTTACATCTTTTACATAAAATCACAATTTCATGTCATTATGAAGACTAAATTGAACCTAGTTACACTTTTCAACACTCCTATGCTGCACCCTTGCACATTCCTCAAGCCTGACACACTTGAGTATCACACCCACTTATGAAGAACCCCTCTGAATGGCTTGTGTCGCTACAATGTCCAAGCTTTGAATGGTAACATCTAAGGTCCTGGATGAAGGTGAAGGCATCATCATTTGTGTTCAAGCATCCGAAGGTCAACACTCCACAGTAAGCGTCCAACATCCTCCAACAATGTGCCTTGTGTAGTTGTCAAGTGCGTAGGATGTCTTCTCTAAGGTATCGATGAAGCATCATAGAATCCCTCAAGGGATGGCCGCTACATTTGGGAGAAAAGATTTAACCCATACAAAATCAAGTAAGATCAACATCACAAGTGCAAGAACCATAAAAATATCAAAGTGGGCCATATTCAATGAAAAAGGGCATCAAAGTACTTCACATGAGCCATATTCAATGAAAAAGGGTATGAAAGTACTTCACACAAGCATCATCTTCAAATGTCTTTCTAGTTTATGAGTTTAAAAAGGTTACCTTGCTTATGTATGGGAAAGTTATCATAAGGCACTATTAGGTGCTTCCAATCCTAAGGGGAGGAATAGTTCCTAGGTTGACCCTTTCAAAAGATAGGTGTGAAAGATGTTATCCAGGTTTACTTCATGGAGGATGCCATTGTTTGATATCGGGCTATGAAGTGCACAACATTTTTGAGCATGTTATGGTGTGAAGAGGGAGCAATTGTGGCACTTGAGTTACCCCTTTCCTCAACCTATTTTTGCCCCCCCTCTTATGCAACTTTTTCATCATTATTTTACATATATAGCTTGGGTTACAACCTTTCATTTATTATTGACCCCTCAAAGATGAAATTGTTCCTTATTCACCGGGGTTGGGATATTCAAAGTTCCTTTCATTTAGATAGCTCATGATTGAGCTAGGAACTGAGTGAGGGCTAATTAGGGAGGTAGAGCTCAGGTTAGGATGAGGAAAATAGGATACAATACAAGTGACATATAGTAATCAACTCGAAGATGGGATGTGGATACATGGGGGAATTGGAAAGCGTTAAGTATGAAATCATGGAATGTTGCTATCATTTGAACCTCCTATTTGTGCCCCTCCTAGATAGTGAAAGAAAATGCCTCAGGGAAGGTCACATTGGATTATGGGCAAGTTATAACCACCAAGATGAAGCAAAGGAACAAATTTATAATCAAAAGCGGTCTATTATCCAATTCAACCTGTGATCCATACTAGAAAGCCCTTGAACATTAAATGAAAGCACTTGAATACGAAAATGGTTAATGTACGTCATAATAGATGACCACCTTCATTGTATGAGTAGGCTCAATGGAATAAAACACTGACTATAGAGTGAATGAGAAACATATGAGGCTAGCTATCTGTGGATCATGATAGGGCTAATGGCTGGCAAGTTAAACAATAGTAGAAAAAATTTCTGGTATGGATTTTTCCCATAGGTGGGTGGGTAATAGGCACCATTCTTAAGACATGTCCTCCAAGTTGGACCTCATGGACTCCATCATTACACCCACATTTTTGTATAGTTTGGAGATGTGCAGGCCTAGCTTACTTGAGTTAGATTGGGGATGTGTCGAGGGTGTTCAAACCCTTTTTCTTTTCTGCATTGCCATATGCAAGAGGATGGCACTCCAACCCAGGAAGGATTTGCAGAACTCCCCTTCTAGGTTGGGAACATTTTCATATTAGTAAGTTGTTGCATCATCTTTGAAGATTTACAAACTTGACAACAAGCAAGGGCTAGCATCCATACCTTTATTGTTTTTCAAAGCCCATTACTAGGTTCACCCCTTAGGTAGAGTACATCGTTGGTTCTCAAATGTATCTTGTTTACTATAGTCAATTGACATATTGATGGTGAAGTGAACAAAGTTCGTTCTTCAGGTTAATTACTCCAGAAGACTTGGAATATGTAGATCTCCATTGAGGATACAAGAATATATATAAAATGTATGAATAAGAATGATGTTACAAATGATAGTGATAGTCTTGCTTATATACTAGGCATGTGCCTCTTCATTGAGAATCATGTCTCATTTAGACATGCCTCTTCAACCTAATTACTAATTAACTAATCATTATTACAATTATCATTATTATTTATATTTAGTATATTTTATTCATAACATGCCTTCCTCTTCAAAAAGCTTTGTCCTCAAAGCTTGTTGATGAAAAGGCTTGATCTTTTTTCTTGTTTGGAATGTATTCTTGTCTCGAAACTATCATCTTCTTTGATACAAGTTGATATGGTCCTCTAAGTGACAAACAAAATTGTCGCATTGAGAAGGGATCAGACCATCCTAGACCAATCTTCTATGGAATCTTGCGGTGACTAAAAACTTGTGATGAATTGTTATCACACGAGTGGATTGCACTGACATTAGTATTCTTTGGAACATCAGTTTGTTGTTTCTGTTCTAAATACGTAGCTTGATTGAGTTGTCTACTCTCATGATTCGGATGTCAATAAGGAATTCTAGTGATTTGATTTTCCCTTATCTTGTTCCTGTTGTTTTCTTGATTTATTTGAAGTACCTAATTTCCTTTAGCTATGGAAGTTGAATGGTTAATTTATGGATCTTCACTTGAATATTTTGTTGCTGGAACTGCAACTTTTGAGTACATCTTTACTTGAACTAGTTTGTCCTCTTCTTGAGTTGTGTTATTGATTGGATCAGCCTTTGTTATCTTTTTGTCAACTTGAATTTCTACATTTGATGCTTCCTTCTCGATAAGGGTACCTTGTTTTCTAATGACTTCTTGTCCTTCTTAAGCTTCTTAATTTGCGTCAGTAATTTTTCACTATGGTCTTTAAGTCGAGAAACTTCTTCATTTTTGTAAATGGTGATCTTGTCAATTTCTCTTTGCATATTTTGTAGTACTTTTTTACCTTGGAAAATTATTTTTGAAATATCTTGTATGTATTCTGGTATTACTGAATTCGGCTTCACTGTAAGATCTTGTAGTGTTATTTTTTTCTTTTTGTAAGAAAATGTCAAAAACTTCTTCGTATTCATGATGAAGGAATCTAGGGTTTCCATCCATGGTGATCCTATAATAATGTCACCTTGATCATTCCATAGGGATTGAACAGGGAATTGCGATATAATTGTATATTCTCCAATGTTTAACTATAAATGAGTTACTTCGTATTGTTTTTTGTCCAAGAAGTCTAATTTTTCGATTATATTTAACTCAGGAATCACCAATTGGTTTGCAATTTTTAGGTTTATATAATTTTTACTTTCAACGGGAGAGATAGAAATAGTAACGTCTTTTCCTGCGAGAGTTCCCTTAATTTTAGAAAGCACTTTAGCATAGTTGGGTAAGGTTTCTGGAAATCTTCCTTCATTTTTGACTTAGATTCCATTATTGGTCTTAAATCTTTAAATACTTTCAATTTTTTTTTTGATATCTTTATTGTAAAGTACTCGTTTTCCTTCTTTTTTTTGTTTTTATAACTTCTATATATATAAAAAATGTTCTTTATATTAAAATAGTTTCACTTTACACTTTTAGAAACTTTATATAATCTTTATAATAATAATAACTTCCCTTGACTCCCTTTTATAAATAATTGCTCTTCCTCTTCAATTCTTCAATTCGACCCAACAAAAATAAAGGTTTTAATTAAATTTATATCATACTCCACAAATAGATTATCCACTCCAGTATATTCCTTCCTTAATTTGATGGCTAAAAAATTGTCCACTAATGGATTTAATTTGGTAAGTGGTCGTGTACAAAGGTGGTACAACTAATAGCACCAACGACAACGGTTTAGTTGAACAGACGCGACCTCTCAGTTTCCCACCACAACGGTTACTTATTAGTGGTGTTGCTAACAATTTCAACAAAGCAGGGATTGAAATTTTCTTATAGTTAGGGGATAGGTGTGTAGCAAATGTACTGCAAGATTTATGAGTATAATTTATGTTTGCAGTAGTGGAGTTCTAGGCATTCGCACAACATTTTGTCCTCCTGAAAAGGAGTCTCGACCTTATGGAGCAGAGTTACATCTCCAAAATGACAATTTGAAAACACACCAGACGTACGTGGAAAACATGAAACTTGATCGAATGTAAGAAGTCTTCAAGTTGTTTTGAAAGTGACGAAAGGTTTGAACTATTGAAGCGTCACTCTATTTCAAAGAGGACTTCACACAACAATTTGGCTTCAAAATTTCACTGTGACTTTTACAAACTAAAGCTGTTTACAACTCAAGCTACAACGGATACGACAATGGTAGCGTCGTGTATTCCAAACAGAGCGGTGATGGCTTGCAGTGGCTTCTATGGGCAGGTTGGGGAAAACGTGCGACAAATGTAGTAGCAGTCGAGCAACAGTGGCTTATGGCATGCAATTGTGAGAGGCTGGGTGGCGAAACTGGAGGTGGGGGTTGTCGAGCCGTTGATTGGCAGTAGGGACAATCAGGATCATAAGGAATGGCTGAGGAATGAGGTCAGGCTTGGCAACCGACGGCTGCTGATGCTGGCGGCTATAGCGACAGATGGTGTCTGGCGGCTTGGCAGCACCCTGTCTTGATCACTGGAAATTTATGCTCACAACCAACGACTCTTTTAATTTAATTTGTTTATTTATTTATTATGATTTTTTTTAAAGTTTATTTACTTATACTTAGTTATTTATTTATTTTAAAATCTATTTTTATATATATTATTTCTCTAATTTTTTTAAACTATATTTCTAAAGGCCTAGCGAACGGAGAAACTCCAAATTTGTGTCTTTAATTATATGGCCAAAGGCCTAGTGAACGGAGAAACTCCAATTTTGTGTCTTTAATTATATGGCCAAAGGCCTAGCGAACAGAGAAACTCCAAATTTGTGTCGCAGAACACTTCAATCTCGACGACAACAATGTTGACGAAACCTTGATGGCCAAGGGTCTGGATCAGAGAGCGTGGCTCTGTGCAACAATGGAGTGGCCAGAGGATCAAATTGCTTTGATACCAAATGAAGCGAACAAAGTTCGTTCTTTAGGTTAATTACTCCAGAAGACTTGGAATATGTAGATCTCCATTGAGGATACAAGAATATATATAAAATGTATGAATAAGAATGATGTTACAAATGAGAGTGAGAGGCCTGCTTATATACTAGGCAGGTGCCTCTTCATGGAGAGTCATGTCTCATTTAGACATGCCTCTTCAACCTAATTACTAATGAACTAATCATTATTACAATTATCATCATTATTTATATTTAATATATTTTATTCATAACAGATGGACCACCTTCGCCCATTCAAATACTCATCAAATGCTCTTGACCACCTCCTTTCGACTAAGCAAGAGATAAATAGGATTATCATGGAGGATATTTATAGGTATCATATTCAAGTCACTTGGATCACCTCTCTAGGGGTTTGAATCCCAAGATGATCTTCAATGCAAAGCACTTCATGGAGCTAAGGGATGATCACATTCTTTGGCCTCCTTATATGCTTCAACACTAGATGTGTGGGCTACGATATCGTTATGCTAGTTTGATGGAATTTAAAGCCCCAGGTGACTAATGTTCCTATTATCTCAATCAAACAAGTAGATGGCTGAATTTAAATCTCAAATAAGATTTCCATTCCTTCAGAATAAAATGTACAAGGAAACCTCCACACACAGCCCAAAAATATAGTATGCATGGATACCAAAAATTCTCTGAACTGAGCTTGGAGAGCCAGCTGAAAAACTCAGAAACAATAGAAAATTGTCTTATAACCTGTAGGATGACCTGTATGGTCTATCTGTATTGAAGTTTCTAAGTATACTTAGTTAGAAACCCTCCATGCACTTTGTCTGATTTATTCCTACCTACTTGTTATTTTCCTTAACAAGTTATTTACAATGTAAATATTGAAAATAAACAATAGTGCATGCTCAACATATTACAGATCAGCAACTAAAAGAAACTGAAACAAACATACCATATGACACCATTATTTTTGGACTAATGTCCCCGGAAAAAAGCCAATGTGGGAAAACTGGTGCAACTATTTGAGGGTTTTCTTATTAAGCAATATCAAAGTACAATTTGGGTGCCGAAACTGACCTACCCAACAGAGAATTTCCTTGGCAGTAATACCTCTCAGTTTCTGACAAATCTCCTGGCTGAAACCCCGGATAATCCTTCCGGCAGCTACTCAGCACAAATCTGCTCTAGAAACCCCAACATCAGCGTCTTTTTGGACTGCGTCAGCCCCTCTCTGCCTCACACTAGCTCTGCGTCACCTCGGATGGGTCTGCGTCAACCCTGGGAGGCCCTGCATCAACCCTCTGGCCCTTTGCGTCAGCAAAGCTCGCCTCTCTGAGGCTCTGCGTAGCTCTCGACTACCTCTGCGTGGCCCTGTGTGATCCCTGGTTGGCTCTGCGTCACTCTCTTTGGATACTGCACTGCTCTTCTAACATTATCTCTGCCTCTTTGTCTCTCTGTACTCAAATGCCCCTCAGTTGCATCTCCCGATCACTAGTTCTATCTCTCTTAGCAAACCCCACTCTAAAGAATAGAATGACCGATCACTCTGGTGTCTTCTCCAAGTGACCTCAAGCCTCCTCTTATACTTTTCTTGTTGACATCTCAATGGCCGAGATTAAGTCCCTAATCAACGGCTAAGATTAGATCTGGCTTGATCCATGTCTTTTGAACCATTCTAATACAGATTCATATTAATACACATTAATATTTTATTTTCCCTAAGTTTTAGACTTAGGGATTCCATTAAAAATATTAATTATTTTAATATCTCCTGATCTGTTTAGAATCTGCCCAAACCCTTTCTGGGTATTGGAGATCTCATGTGCCCCAACCTCTCCACCAAATTTCGTGGCTAGAGCACATCCGATGTTACCCCAAATCAACATGGTGACTGTACGAAATCTTATGGATGACTGTCTCGTACTGCGGGCAACCCGAGAATGCCTCTTCCCTGGATGCCTGCTCTCTCTTTTGCTCAACTGCTTAAGTGTGTGTTTGTGTGTAAAAGCCTCTACCTTGCCCTCTCTTTATATAGTCTTAACGATGAATCAATTTTTAAGATTACTCCCTGTCTAATTACAATTGTATTCTCAACTACTAAAAATAAAACATTCACTTTTTTACTAAAGTGAATTACAAAATAGATTTTTTTTTCTCAAAAATAGAATCACTTTTCAAAAATATCTTGAACTACTTGCATGTTCTCACTGAACATATGCAGAAGTTCTTACTGAGGTATAATTCTCAACACTCCATCCTAACAGGGAAGGAATTCTGCATTAATCCTAGTTTGTCTTTGAAAACCTCCAACTTTGGTTTTACTAGGGGCTTAGTCAGAATTTTAGCTACCTTTTGATCCGTGAGAATATGGTCGAGCTTCACTGCAATGCATTTGCTTTTACAGAAGTGACCTTAGCACTCCCACTTTGTATCCACAATTTTATACTGAGCAGTCCCATTGACCTTAGTTTTGGTCATTTGTTGGACAATGATAAGCTTATCTTAGTGTACAACTACTTTTTCGTCCCCTAGTGTTCTTTCTACCCCAGCACTTCTTTATTCTACTGGATGTAATTTCAAATCCTATAGATCAAATTTGGTCATTTTTTCTTTCTTTTCTTTATGATAAGTTGCTGAATGGTAGTGATTTACAAATTGTGTAATAATTATAAGCCCATTGGATACTTTTTGTTAGAAAGCTGAACCATTTTTTATAGCATATGCCTTTTTCTAATAGAAATTAAAGGCTGTCTCTTGAACTGATAATATACAACACGAATCATTTCATTGACGTCTTTTTTGTTTTATTTAACAGTGACCGCAGTATTGTTCTATATGACCTTCGAATGGCATCACCTTTGAACAAGTTAATTATGCAGGTACATGGTATATTCCTTTCTTTATGGGTAGCAGTACACTCTTTGTTATCTGAGAATGTGTTGAAAGGCAATCTTCTCTTTTTTGCAGTGTAGTATAGTTCACAAAAACTAAAATTCTATCAATGCTGTTTACTTAAACATCTATTTGAAATCTGAAATAATTGACACAATAGTTGGTATTCTGCAAAGTAGACTGAAATCCCGTCTCTATTAAATCAACATCCTTGTCAAGAATCTGAGAAGCCATATTCAGAACCATCAGTGATTCCTCTGTATTCTTAATCATTGGAGTAGACTGGTATGCTATTAAAATCACCCATCAAAGAAATCAATTATTAAGATAGAGATAACAGAAAGTAATAGTCCTCATTTTTACTGGTCTCATTCAAGGATTAATGGAAAATTTCCATGTTCAATAATAGAATAGTCCTGTAATTTCCTGTTTCAGTTTTCTTTAGTCCCACCTCCAAACATATACCTGAGAAAAGTCAAAAGGGCTGTTCAAGCTGTTCTCCATGACTAAATTTATGTGTTTTGTGCTGTTGCTGAGATAATAGAGAATCTAGCTGCTCCAATCTATGTGAAATTTTAAATGCTTTATGGAATAACTCATTAGGTGGATCTTTTGCCTTCCGAGAGCTAGTATCTTTTAGCTTTTGTTTATCTTGTTTCCTGTGGTCCCTGAACTTCATTTAGCACGACACTGCAGTAGCTGTTAGTTTGGGGCCTGCAAAAAATTCAGAGACAATGGGAGAAAAGATCCATAACTATCTAGTACACTGTACAGTATATTACTGTGTGTTCATTGAATTCACTTTTGCTTCTGTAAAATGTGCAAACACATTGCCCCATGCTTGCAGAAAAATATTAAAAATCAGCAATAATCTCCTATGATGACAGATTTATATGCCAAGTTGTGGCACCAAGGGCATTCAATGACAGAATCTAGGAGTTCCATACGCGAGCATGATCCATTCTTGGACACATTCTTTGCAAGTGACAATCCAATGGCAGTTACACTCAACTTTTAATGAAACTTATTTTTCATATATGAACTAAATATAATTGCAAGCACATTTAGCTGTAAACATATTTTTCCAATAGCCCATGGTTTAGCTCAATCAATTGTCACTGATGTTGCTGGGCATTTGGCTAGTTTTGTGTCGGTAAGTATCCATTTTGAATCCACCCAGTAGTCTAAATTGATGATTTTACTAGGGGTGCCATACATGAATGTGGGGAAGCACCCCTTGTGTTTTCCCACTAGGCTTTCTTTTGATTTTTGTTTTTGTAACATTCATCTGTGGGGATAATATCTTGTAACATAGGTATGGATCCTAGAAGCTGTTTGAATTCTTGTTTTTACAGGCTTCATTGGAACCTGCACCAAAGTATCTTCATGGATTGTCAGTGCAGGTTGGCTTTGTCAGCTTAGGGAAGGGTTTCTGATATGGTTACAAAACAGCAATGCAATTACTCACAGATGGGAATAAAATACCAATAGAGATCAAGCATGCAAATAAAGAGAGGAGATTTCTCAATGATACAATGTACATGTGTAGACTCTATATTGTATAGGCTATTGAAAGAAGTACAGAACTGGTGATGCTATTTGATCAAGTCTTCTAGAGTTATATATATATTGGAGTGATCAGGTTTGACCTATGGAATGTATAAAAGGTTAAGTGCAACACGTAATAAATAGTCCATTTAAGTCTGAAAATTCCTACACTGGAATCCCTACTGCAGCAAACTGATGTTACTTTTCCTACTTGATTAAATCATACAAGTTTTTACTGTTTTCTACAGTAACTTTCGAAGTAAATACATCTGCAGCCTTCACTTAATTTATATATATGTGGAAACAAAATACTGAGCAAGAAAGAACAATACAACGCATAGGACACAATTATTTTTGGACAAATAGTCCCGGAAAAACCCAATGCGGGAAACCAGTGCAGCGGCTCTGAGGGTTTATTATTATTAAGTAGTAGTTCTGAATACAACTCTGGATGCCCTCACGACAATCCATTTACAGAGAAAAAGACACTGGCAGAAACCTTAGTGAGATTACCCCACTTCGGCTGGCAAATTCCCTTGATCCAACAACTAAACTGACTATCCCCGCCTACAACTGTGCTATCCCTTCGCAGTAACTGCGTGGGCGTGCCTGGAGCTCTCTAAGGCTCTGCGTCAGCTCTGCGCTGGGTCTCACTGCTTCCTGGAGCTCTGACGTCAACCTTCCCGGCTGATCCAGTTGCTCCTCGACAAGTTTCAAATTTCTGCAGGAGGAAAACTATTCCTCTGCGTTGGCCTTTCTGGTACTGTGTGGGCCCTCCTGGCCCAATGTCAGTCCTCCCTTGGTTTTCGCTACCTCCTCTGGTGTATCTTTGCCTCTCTGCTGAGTATTCGGGGTTCCAAAGAAGATCCTCCAACCCAACTATCCCTTGCTCCCTTGCTGCAAGGGATCTCCTCAATCGATTTTTCCTCCTGAGAGCTTTCTCACTTCAGAAAATTGATTTCTTGATCTGTGTGTGTGTGTGTGTTTTCCAAATGACCTTCAAGCCCCTTCTTATATCTTCCTATTGGACAACCAACAACCTAGATTAAAACATAATCAAAGGGTTAGATAGTTTTGACTTGATCCATGGTTTTTTCTAGATGTTTCACCCCTGATTAGATTAATACCCATTAATATTTTAATTTTACTAAGTTTAGACTTAGGAACCCCATTGAAAATATTAATTATTTTAATAAAATCACCTATGGGTGGAATTTCAAAATGCTTTCTTGGTTCTTTGGAATACATGTGCCCAAGCCTCCCTGCAAAATTTTAGGCTTGGAGCACATCCGATGCTACCCCAAATCAACAAAGTCCACATAGGAACTTAGGGACTAAGTCAGACTTAGCTTGATCAGTTTCTCCCAATTCAGAGGAAATGATCCTCGATTTCCGCTAATGTTCATTGCAGTCCAACAAAGGACAACATAGGGTGTAGGAACTATATTTTGGTTGGAATGTCTGGATGAAATACTTAAAGGTGAACTTCAATTGAAATGAGAGCTTCTACAATCGTTGGTGGTTTGTTGGAAGAAGAATTGTTCATCTTATTGAATAAGCCTGCCTACCATGGATTGTTGAAGGGAAGGTGCAAAAGTTATACCCTTAGATGGGTGTGGTGAGGGGAACCATGAAGATGGGATTGTTGAGAAAGATGCATGACTATTCAAACTTGGATGTGGACTTGATATTTGGAATGGCATATCCCTACTAAGGTTTGAAGCCTATTGACGAGGTTGTAGTAGGTCAAGGAAAACTAGCATCATAGCATGAGAAAAGTGATATGAATTTGTGGAGCTTGACTTGCTTAATGCGTTGTTGTCTAGGTCGAGGGGGATATGTAATTTGGTAGCATTTAATGTTTTTGTAAAGTTTATAGGCATTGAAAAATCTTTCAAATTGTGGCCTTCTGTGAAACTAGTATGGATTGCCATGAAGCTTGTTGCAAAAATACAAGGGTGTAATATCATAATCAACTGTATCAATGTAAGTTCCAATGAAAAAAGTGATTGAACACCTATGGGTGACAAGTGTGGAGAAATTTGCTTCCTTGTCCCTTCCATGATGGTATAGTTGTAGCAAGTAGTTGGAGTGAGTTGACAAATTGTTGAGAAACCGTGCTTGGTTGATTTCCACTATCTATGATCAGTTGTTTATTTTTTTCCTGATCTGAAAAGTGTGACTGAAGAGAGATTCTTATTCATGGTCATTTTATTGCTTATCTAGGAAGGCCATTGATGTGTTGGATGAATTAGGATCATAGATCTCAAATTTTTGTGGTTTTTCACTGAGGGTAGGTTCTTCATTTGCTTGTTTCATTTCAACAAGGAGAGCCTTGACCTTCTTTTTTGTAAGGCTTGGATTTTCTCATCAGAAGACCCTATTACCCACCACCAGTGGCTGACACCCATAGGAGAATTTTTCTCTTAGATATGTCTTTAGATGGCAACCAACAACCCCTTGCAACCACTAAATAGCTCGATGTGCCACCATTATCTATCAGCTGAGCCACCCATTATGTGCCCTTGCCCATCTATTATGATCGTATGTTTGAAGGTGGGACTTCCAACAACAAATGTATGGCTCTTCATTATGCTTGGGTATTTTTGCTAGCTTTTCTTCGACACATTTGGACATGGATTAGTGGCGGGATTCGATAGAAAGAATGGGCTTGGTCTGTACTGTTGTTCCCCTATCCCAACTTGGTGGTTAATCTTGTATCCTAGTCCTTTGGGATCTCCTTTATTGGCTAGTAGCTTTAGGAGTGGCACTACATGGGAAACCCTGATTTTAGTTGCGTGGTCTCACTCCTCGACACCATATGTACCACTCACCTCTACTCATTATAACCCCTTTTCACATTTTTCCCATCTGTGTCCACATTTGTCCATTGGGTCCACAAGGAGTTAGCCCCCCCCTCCCCTTGTCCACACTTTGGGTTGGGTCTGGAACGATGCCCCGGAGGTTAATGCAAAAGATGGCCGAGACATATGAATTTAGCATGTGGGCAAAAGCCAAGCATGAGCTCTACCCCTATCATTATGGCCATCACTCTAGTTCCTAAGGCCCCTATGTGTGCCCCTTGCATCATTAAAGAACCCATGGTTGTCCCAACCCCTGGTGGGGAATGAACTGCCTAACCTTAAGGGGGTATTCACTGCTTTATCGTACGCATCATGCTCTCATTCCCTGCAGCCCCGAGCAGTTAAAAGAAAGAAAAATCAATAAAAGGCAAAATACATATTAAGAGGGGTGGAAAAACAAAGTTGGGGTAACCGTAACTCATGTACCACAATTGCTCCCTCCTACATCTATACACCCATGTGTGGGATTCCCTCATCATAGCTACCCTTGTACCATGGCATGTGGTTTGGAGCTTTCTATATTGCCCCACTCCGTTCCACCATTATTTCACATGGCACCCGCCATTTGATGGATTGAAGCGAACAAAGTTCGTTCTTCGGTTTAAATACTCCAAAAGGCTTGGAATATAAAGATCTCCATTGAGATACAAGAATATATAGATTAAGATGTATGAATAAGAATGATGTTCCAATTGGGAGAAAGGGCCCTATATATATAGTCAGGAAGTACCCTTTCACGAAGAGTCATGTCTGTAGAGACATGCCTCTTCCTACTAATTATTTGTTAATTAATCATTGTTTATGTCTTACTATTATTTATATTATTTTTACTATATATATAATTTATTCATAACACAGATGACCATGGACCTGTCACTTCCTTAGAGGTTGAAACCACCTAATAGGGTCCTTTATTAACTGCCCCTCTTGAGCTTGGGAACACCTGTACATTCTAAAGCCCACTTGGAAGGGCATGCCACTATGAAGTGTCCACTTTTGTCCCTGATTTACAAGCTCATTTACTCAATTGCACTAATGAATTGTTGTACTAGAAGGTGAAGAGACACATTGGAACTTATACAAGCTTGTAGGTGGGTCTTCATCTTGGGATTGGCCTCCCTATATAGGATCCAAGCCCTCTAGAGGGTCATGATGGCAGTTGTAGGGTGAGCGTTCAAAGCCATGGGCCTCTTCCACAACAGACCATTGATTGCCATGCCATGTGATTCTTCAACACCACCTATTACTTGTTCGTGCCTTAGTCATACATAGATGATGATGCACTTGGACCATGTTGCGCAACCGACCACATATTTGCACCATACACTTGGCAGCTGATCCAGAGTCTAGACGATGTTTTATCTCACCCGGGGAGACATAGTATGACTTTTATCATCATTCTAGCCCTTATTAATGGAACATTGACGTGTTTGATCCAGTTGGAGACCCATGAGGCCATTCATTGTGCCCAACAACCACTTGGGAGCACCACAAATGTTTTTCTTGGAAACCAAGGGGCTGCCCCCTTGGTCATTATTATGAGAGCCCTCCTCTTTATTTTGGCGCATGGAGGACTTATCTAGGCCTTCCAATGACCCCTTTGCACCATTTTTCTATCATTTCGACCTCATTAGGAAGGCTTGTTGAGCACTTTTGAGCTATTTGGTGGGCTTGTCACCAATTAGATTGTTATTTTGCACATTAAAGTTGTTTTTAGGGGCTCATTAGGCTAGATAGAGTAAATCGAACCCCTTGTGACTCATAAATATATGATGGGGCTCATTTGTATCTCATCATCATTTGGATTTGGATATCTATTGTAAAAAGAATTTGGACTTGCAATTGACGAAGGGAATTGGAGATTTTTGATGCATTTTGATGTTTGAATTTTCGCTATTCTTGTCTTGGAGTTTCTTCTTGCAACTATGATGGATATATATATACTTGCATTTCTTTGTAAGTGTAATTTTGATGCCATTTTCATTGTTGCTACATGTCTAATGTATGGAATATATTTTGATAGTCTTATTTTGTGCCCTAATGTAATGCGAAATTCCTAAAAAGCACTGGATTATTGCATGCGTTTTACATTTGTAGATGCAAATGAATTTCCTTAGGGGTTGGTTTGATCTTGCAACCTTGAAACTCCATCATCTCTTGCCAAACAAAGTATAAATTCCTTTGTTGCTAGGTAGCTGCCTCACTAGGGCTAATGAACGCTGAATAGGACTCCTTGAAAGAGCAAAGTTCCTTCATCAAAGTTGATCTTGACTCAATTTCTCCCAATTGGCTAGGCACTGGTTCTTATCCTAGTTGATCACACCAAATTTCTTCTTTTTTCTTTTTCTTCCATTTTTTACCGTAACCCTAGAGGGTCTCCTAGGGCCTAGTGCGAAATGCATTAGGGTGGTCATCTTGAAGTGCGAATTGGCTAGCCACTGAGCTAGGGTTTCCTCTAAGTGCCCTCAAAGTTTGAAGTAAATCTCCCAACTAGATTTGGAGAAACTTGAAGCCCTAGCTCCAAAATCAATTCTTCTCACAGGCTTCTTTGGTTATCGACTTTCCATAGGTCAATCACTCTTGAAAACTTGATGGAAATCAACCATTCCTTGATCTATCCTGTTCTCGCTTGACCTAGGGTATCTTAGTCCTCTTTGATTTTACAAACCCCAGGTCTTGATTAGATCCCCTAGGTCTCTCGTGTGGTGCCAAATCTTTGTGTGATCACTGTTTCACAAGATCCTAAGAGAGGTCCTTTATAAGTCTCGATCTAGGTATATCCCTTGCATTGAATATCACTTTCCCCTATGTCTAGGCCTCCTCCTCATAAGCCTTTCTCGGAGAGCCCTGATCTTCTTTTGAAGCTATCAAGACATTATCTGAGCCTCTCTTTTGAATGTGATTTGGAAATCACACTGTACCTAACCATTGACCTTATTATTCTAGTGATTTTCTTCACACCGAGACTCCTTCCATTGGTAAAAGTCCGTAAATAGCAGGGGACATTGATTGAGGTGACAATGAGTCTTTGTCCCATTGTTGTCATTTGGTTTAGTAGTTTTCCTTTAGATACTCCTCATAGGACCCCTGCTAGATTGTGTGGCAGTAGGCCCATACCACCATTTCACTTGGACAACGAAATTTCTTGTCTCTTGATCAAAACTAGTGGTTGTTGTGAGTGAAAGGGAGGCAAAGCCCTTTGTTTGTGAGGGTCGCTAGAGTTACTTGGAAAGTTGATTAGACTTTGATAACTTAGCTTCTATCTTGGAAACTAATTGGAAGACACGCTTGAATGAATTGATTGGTAATTATCTTGATGCAGAGTGGATCTTCATAATTCCTTACCTCTATTTTGATGGAGAGTTACCACCAATTTCATAATACGATAAACATTTACTATGCAAATGATAATTAAAGGTCATACATGTATTTTATAATCACTGTAAATCACACTTTTTATCAAAAGCCTAAAAGGTATGACCTATTTATCTGGGTTGGATCATTATATTATTTGTCATCCATCTCAATGATTTCAGAGCGGAAAAATCAGAGAAATCAACTTACAGGAGCAATTTTAGTGGAGGGACCTAGTTTGAAGAATTTGGGTTAGAAACCTTCTGAGGTCAATTTGAGGCATTAAATGACGCTTTTTGGGGGTAAAACTTTTATGCCTAACTGTTGCACCCTTGGTGATATTCTACACTCGAAGGCCTTTCTAATAGTGCAAGAATTGCACCAATTGAAGTTCAAATGCAAAAGTTATGCCTACCGAAAGTTGATCTATCATGTTTGACCCATACATTTAAAAACCGGAACTGGGTTTTGAATTGGCCACCTATCTAACCGAGATTCAAACTAGAATCGAATCAAACCGGGTCGAATTGGATTCAATGAACTGGATTTGAAAAAAATACATTAAATAATTAATTTTCAATGAAAATTATTATTTTAAGATTTCAATCCATGATTCCAAACCATTAGAGACAAAATATGCAAAGTTTTATCATCTATATACCATGTAAGGATGATTAGATCAAATTGGCATAGAGTGCAATACATATCAACTATAAAATACATAATGAATGAGGCTCTAAGTGGCTTGTAGAGTCTAAAAGAAATGCTACAAGTTATTGGGCCAATGGCCTATTACAAATCATTGATCAACATAATCACTCGTCAAACTGATGACTTTTTCACCACTACTAGAATTGGGATCATCAACAAGAGCTACATAAACATGATCTAGCTCAAAGTCTTCAGACTTGGATTCCTCAACCTTATAATATGGTAGAAATTGAAAAAGCTTAACTTGCCTAATCAATGATTTTGGTTTGAGTGAAGGGTTCATCTCCTCAACCTATAATATGGTAGAAAAAGCTTAGCATGCCTAACCAAATATATTGCTTTAAGTGAAGGGTACATTTTTGTTAAGGCCATGGTAAAGGAGTTCAACAATTAATACCACCAACACCAATGGAGTTCAACAATAAATACCACCAACATTAAAGTACATAAAGGGCTTCATGCTCTTGATCAAATACCAGCGCCATACCTGTTGAAAATAGTAGCGAGAAAGGTCCTTCTTTGACTTGTGCCTTAGTCAAAGAGACCAAGAAGCAATTTTTCCTTCGCATGCATGAGTTCCTAAAGTTTAGGACGAGTTCCTAAATTTAGGATGAATGCTTAAAAATTAGGGGGAGTTCCTATAAGTTAGGATAGTTCATGAGGCAATTTGAATGATATGCAAAAGTGGAGGCTCAATTATTTGTCTCCTAGTGCGAGTTATCTTTGGAAAAGGACAAGCAAGTGAGCTTCAGTTTCTATTTGAGGTAGGATAAGTTACATGAGTCAGTTAGACTCAGTTAACTAGTCAATCACAAGACCGAGTTCCAAAAATATCCTTGCCAGATTTAGCATGAACGAAAAACTATAATGGGGACGAAAGCACATAATTGTTTTATTGTTTTGAGAGCATGAGTTGGTGAGACAAGGCAATAGAGAGCACGAATTTGTGTGCAAAAGCTTGTGTGTGGGAAGGTCGTACTAAGGAGAAACTTGTGCATAGTTGATAGAGGAGAATTTCATTGGGATTTGCACAAAGAAATAGGGAACTAGGGTCAAAGTTCTTGCAAGGTGTTTCAATTTAGGATAAGCAAGGAGAACAACATTGTTTTTCTATTGAAACAAGGTTGTATTATAAGAGATCTATTGCTTAAAATTCTATCAATAAAATTTCTACAAAAAGCAGAGGGTTTTCCCAGATGAGTTCCCGATTTCATTTTTGTTTTTTCTATCGTGTGACTGTGTTTATTTTTGTTCTATTCAGCTACATATTGGTAGAGAAATTTTGTGTCTTGGTGTTATAATTAGTTTCAGATTTGTTCATTCAAGCAATAGAAAAATTTTAAGGAAATTCTACAATACCCTCACACATGACAAAATTAAATGAAAGCATTGGAATTCTCTCTATATAGTTGCTAATGTTGATATGGGGTGAATGTAATGTGAAAAATGTTGAAAAAGTTAAAAAATACAATTATGTACAATAGAGAACAATCTAGCCCTAAAATTAATAATTGGTGGCTAGTATGGGAAGATGAGATGCTTCCAAGGAATGGAAGTACCTCCCTCGCTAAGAGGGAGCATTGAAAATTTTGTAGCTTGGGAGGTACTCCCACAAGTCCTGGGTGCTTGACTTGTGAGGAGAAAACCCACAAAAGGATTTGTTTGTGGGCAAAGTACCCAAGCATTAGGGTTTTGACCCAAAGCAGTGGGCCTAAAACTAGGAAAATGAATTTATTTTGATTTTGGGTCATGTCGGCTCAGGTCAGCCAACAAGGCGAAGAGACATGACCATTGGGGTTTCCACCCCTTAAACAAGTATATATTGAAGGCCAATAGAGAGGCCAAGTCATAAGTTAAAAGGACACACTTGTGCAAGAGAACAAGAGCCCTAATGAGAGCCATAGGGATATCTGTTCTATTCTAGCAAGGCAAAGGAACCACAACAAGAGACTATCTGTGTGAAAGACGCTAAAGTTTCTGTCTAAGCCACAGGAAGTAATACTGGGTTCATTCTGTGCAAGGGGTAGGCTTAGGTACAGGGCCGAGGCTGGTTATAGTTTGGAGGAGGTCTGTTTAGGGACGGACTATGCGTTAGCCTTGGTTGTAGCAAGAAGAGGTCCAAAAGAGGTCTATTAGGGCGTGAAATAGCTTGATTGAAGCTGGACAATGGTAAAACAGATCAGGCTAAGGTCATCTAAGGTAAGGCTAAGGCTGCTAGTGTTAGGCTGCAAGTCCAACGTTCATGAAGGAGGCCACAGTTCAAAGTTGCAGGAAAGTGAGCCGCAGGGCTTTAGGAAGGAGGTTGTAGACCTTAGACTTGTATAACAAGCCGAGTTGTAGTAGAGCTTTGGAAGAAGGCTAAGGGTTGATGTGAATAAGCTTGGTTGAGTTGACGTCAAGAAAACCAATTATCAAGGGTTAAAGGGGAAAACCGTGAGGCAATAAAAGGAGTCTGTAGCATCAAAGGAAGGATAGCTACAATAAGCATTTTGATAGAGGTTAAAAGGAGCTCATCTCTGTGTGAGCATTTTGAGGCAAAGGACAAAGAGACTGAAAAGGCTGATTGTCAATAACTACATTGGACAAAGAGGACTAAAAGGGATGGTTGTCAAGAACTACAAACAACAAGTAAGTTGAGTGTTTTGTCTTTGTTCTGTGGGCATTTGAGGACTTGAAGGATAAGGCTTGAAGCCCTAGTTATAATAGTTAATGGAAAGACTTGCATTTTGTTGTGTTATAACATTTGTATCACGGTTCTAAAGGGCCATGATCCTTGGTACGAGAGCCCTGTTACCCACCATTTTGTGGGTGATATCCCTAGGAGAAATGTTTTTCTCCAAGATGGTCCTCAATCGGTAGCTAGCACCCCCTTGCAGCCACCGACTAGCTCATTGTGCCATTTCTATGCCCCCTGAGCCAACCATGTGGTCCCTCACCCATCTGTCATGATTATATGTTTGAAGGTGGGCCTCCCAAACCTAAAGGTATGCCTTGTCATTTGGTAATTGAGTATTATAGTTTGCTTATCATGGACACTTCTGGGCATGGATTAATTGGGGGATTTAGCGGAAAGGATGGGTTAGGTCTGTGCTCTTGTCCCCTTGACCCCTTTTGGATGTTAACCTTGGATTCTAGTCCCATGGGATCTTTTTACTGACAATTTGGCTTTAGGGATAGTATTTCATGGGAAACCATGATTTTGGTTGCGTGGTCCCGCTTCCCCATCCCCCCATTTCCACTCATTATTACCCCATTCATCATATCTCCCGCCTGGGTCCACATTCCTCCACTGGGTCCACACGGGGTTAGTTTGCCCCTTCCCTTAGCTCACACCTTGGGTTAGGCCTGAAATGATGCCCCGAAGGTTGATACAACTAAAAATAAAAGAAAAAGCATAATTGGCCACATTGAATAGGAAAATGTACCACAAAATGCAAAAGATGGCCGGGACAAAAACATTTAGCACATGGGCAAAAGCCAATACATGAGCTCTATCCCATCATCATGGCCATCACCCTGGTTCCTACAGGTTCTATGAGCCTCTTTCATCAAATAGGAACCCATGATTGTCCCAACCCCTGGTGGGCAATGAACTGCCCTACCTTAAAAGAGGGTATCCACTGCTACAAAATACTTGATCTGCTGGATTATATTTGTATCGCAGAACTGAGTGGTCTATGAGGGTCTATGTCAAATGGGTTTGCCCCCTTGAGATGTAAAATTGTAAAAGTACGATGTAAAGTGTCTTGAGGGTTAGAAAATGTTTTATCCCCTCATAAATCCTAGGTCCTAGGTGATTTTTCCAAAGACTAAGTTCAAGGATCCAATAAAA